>NQLW01000053.1:2659382-2688627 GCA_002312845.1 Kalanchoe fedtschenkoi | reverse complement strand
CATTTTTAATTAATAAATATTAATCATAAATATGGTAAATAATTAAACTCTTATGTGAAATCAAATATTAAATTTATTTGATAGAAAAGAAGATATATGTATTATGACATGCGGGTCCCGCGTGCAGAGTTGAATGAAGGTTTATTCAATGTGGGTGAAAGGTTTATGAAAATGAGGTTTATGACAGAAATGAGGTGGCATGACACAAATCCTACGTGGCATGACACAAACCTACTTTTTGGTTAAGCTCAATGTGGATGCCCTAAGGACTGTGTTCTGAGAATGTTATTAATCGGATCGAATTGATTCATACATCATCTCACTATTCATGCGTGAATTGAACATTAATTTGCTAATTTAGTTTTTTATTCTTCATTTAACTAAAATTTATTAATCCTCAAGGTCATGGGTTCAAGCCCTGTTGGTACCGCATTTACACTTAGATACGCTGGAGGTGCGCGTGAGCTGACCCGCAGTTAGTATAAGCGTACACTATCAAGGTGGAGGGAGTGTGCGGCCTCTGGCCACCAAGGGGGAAGTGGGAACCATTATCGATCCCCTTGAAAAAAAAAACTAAAATTTATTTACACACTTTTTAATTGTTACTTAACGATTATAAGTACATTAGTATCATAATATATTAAAAATTTATTTTGTAATTTTAATAATCTATTTCATTTTAAATTGTACACGAAATTCAAAATGAATATATCAATTACTAATTAAATTTAATTAAGAACTAAAATTTATATCTTCTTAATCCACCCAATTTCACCAAATAATTCAGTAGTTAGGTATATGAATACTTATTATGTCTCTGAAATTATTATCATTCTAGCTTACTTTTAAAAATATTAGTAACATAAGAAAATTTTATAAAAATACAATGTGATTTACGTTCATTATGTTATTATGATAGTTATTGAGTCTAAAATTAGGGTAATTCATTTCAAAACTAAAAAAAAATGGAGTATATTTTTTATTTAATGTTATACTATATATAAAAATCACTTGGTTATAGTGTGCAACTAAAATTATCTCCAACTCATTACATTAAAATGTCGGGATAAAACTCAAATGGGGTCTTGAACTACCACCACTTACCTAATTGATGTCCTAACTATCACGAGTTTCAAAAAGGGTGCGATAAAAAAAATTGGACTAATTTTCTAAACTAAAATTTACCATTACATTCCTAAACTAATATTATTACAAGATTTAGATTTGTGTGAAAAAATTACGTTGTTTGGTTATCAGAATAAATAATATTATTTTGTGCACATAAAAAATGACGTCTTTTCATACTCAATCGTCAATAATTCTCAACAAATTTAAAAGATCAATTATATTTAAGTATTTAAACAAACTAATTTTAAGCATCATCCAAAATTAGTTCAACTTTTTTCATCCCACCGTTTTTTAGAAATCGTGATAGTTTGGATCACAATTAGGTAAGCGTTGGTAGTTCAGAGTCCCTTTTGAGATTTTTTCCTAAAATGTATTCTAGTTTGCCGTAAAAACAACAACCTTTAAGAATAGTCTTCCATCATGTTTTTGTCTCCGGTTCACCTACCTAAATATTACAGTGGATGCTTTACATATAAAATTATATAGATTTTAATGTAATATGATTTTTTTATTTGACGTTGACTTTAATTTTATGATAAATAAAAAATGTGCTTTGATAAATAAGGCTATATTTAAACATTTAATAGGCTTATATATGATTTTTTATTTCACGTTGACTTTAATTTTATGATAAATAAAAATATGCTTTGATAAATAAGGCTATATTTACACATTTAATAGGCTTATATATAAGAGATTTTGATATATTAATAATAAACAAAGAATTTGAGAATTTATATATTATATTACTGAATATTAATATAAAATATATATTGATGTGGTGAATGATGTTACTTTGAATTCGATTTAGCTTATATAGTTACTATTTCAATATACATCTTTTTATGCATTTAGGCACAATTAGAGTTGGCCCAACATATTCATTTAGTCTCACATTAGATGGTTTTCACAATTCGTCTCATATACTTTATAATTTCAGTTGGAGGGTGAGACGTACCTCTAAACATAAGGACCGTGATTTTACTATTTCATAAATTAGTAAGTTGAACTTTAATTTCACAAACATATTTTGGATAAACTTGTATGAGAAATGAAGAGAAAGACATCGAAAAGGTTTAAACCCTAAATCATCTTCTCCCAGTTGTCGTCTCCTTAACTCATCCCAATCTCCTCTAATCCTCAAATCTCTTTTCATTCTCCGCTTGTACTCATCTCAATCCATTTCATCTCCCATTTCTACCTTGGTGCACTAACCAAATTGCATCAATTGGTTCTCTTTTATTAAGAGTTAAACAATGGACGCGACTATACTAGAAGAATATCGGAAGGGCCTTAACAAGATGATAGAACTCATACGAGGCTTCCAGAAACAGAATGAGTTGGAATGAAAGACTCCTCTATTCCAACCACGACTGCTACCTCGCACCCGCGAGCCAATACTTGAATATATTCTGATGTTACCACAGAGCTGGCTAAGGAAGATGACAGTGAGAAAATTGGGTCGATTCTGTGTGACAGAAAGTATTAAATCCAAACCAGTCGAGACGTCACTTGGATTCCAGAGAAACTAAACTTTGGTTTGCCCACCATTCAATTTCCAGTTTCTTACTCATCAATTTTGACGCTCAATGAAGCTAAACATGTGGAGCTTATTAGAGAATGAGGATGTGTACATCCCTTTGGAGTCTAAGAAACACAATAAGTCCATGTTTACAAGGTGTTTTTCAAAATGCTCAAGTGAAATTTTATATGTCATATGATGCTCATTTAGGTCCGATGACTGATCTTTTATGTTTGAGGCTAGATAAGCCTCTTGTGTAGACTAGCTAAATTTGGAATTATAACGAACCCTAAATGTCCATTATGTTCTGATCAGAATAAAAACATAAACCACCTTTCTTTTGAATGCCATTTTAGTCAAGAAATTCTCAATTGCCTATTGGGAAATATGGGCATCCAGGAACAGTGTGGTGGTTTGGATGTTATAGCTAACTTTATGAACTTGTCTTTTGCAGGTCCCTCCATGAGAAACCTGGCCTCAAGAGCAACCTTTAATATTGCCAAATACACTATCTGGAAGGAGAGGAACAAAAGAATATTCAAAGGGGAAATGGCTAGCCTGGATAAGCTCAAAAAAGAGACAGTATGGGAATTGGATATTGCCCTATCCAAGATCAAAAGAATGAAGAAAACTCAAAAGAGCATGGAATGGGCAGCCAGCAAAGGGATTGTCCCTGAGGTTTTCCAGAAAAAGAAGACAAATGGATTAGAGAGCCTATCTGAGTAAAATAGCATAATTCAAACCCAGGAAACCCAGCTGAAAGGCTCTGAGAGCCTGGTTTTGCCCCAGTAGTGCATTAAGCCTGACTGTTTTCACCTATTTTTGTTGTCGTGCTGTTTGTGGCTGGTGTATGGTTGTCATAACCATGGTGTCGGCCTTTGTGGCTTGTATTTTGTTAGAACTCAAGTTTCAATGTGTATAAGCAGGTTAGAGGAACTTTGTATAACCTTTTTCGGAAGAAATATATCATACCTTTCCAAAAAAAAACATTTAACTTTTCAGGAGACATTAAAGCTCACGTGAGATTATTCCATGAGCAGCAAACCTCTGCCGAACTTCACCAAAAAACAAAGAAAGTTGTCACCATATTGTCTAGATGGAATAAGGAAACTTTCGGGAATGCGTTCACGAACATCCAAAGCCTGGAAAGCAACATAGCTGAGCTAGAGACTGACCTAGAGGACCAATGAACAATGCCAAGGCCGTTAAGCTCTCAAAAGTGCAAGACAACCTGACCGCCCTCCTTCACAGTAGGCACAAACTACTCGAGGACCAAGCCAGAGTCAATGGGCTCCATTTTGGTGATGACAATACAACTTACTTTCATGCTTTGATTAAGGAGAGAGGATACCACTCTCAGCTCTCCATTGAGAAGCACTCAGGTGGAGGTTGTCTTAGTGATAAAGAGGCAATGGAGCACTCCAATCCACGAAGACCAAAATTGGGATGGGTTGGATCTTATACTAGTTGTAATCCATGATCCTAGTCAAATGAAGACTAGAATTGAGACTTTGCCTAAGAATATGGAGTAGTTTTTTTTATCCTGCTGCATGATTAGGAAATATTAGTTTATCATCATTTAACCTGTATTTGTTGCTACAAAGACTAGAATCGGAAGACAACACAATACAAAATCAATTTAGTATTAAATGTGCTACGTAGAAAAACTAAGATGCCAAACTCATAGCGAATTATTGAATGCTATGTTGCATTATGAAATTGCATGATTTAGATGATTTATTTGCGCTTGAATAACATGATGAGTTTTGCATGCAGCTTAGGTGAAATAGAAATCCTAGGATGCTTATCCACTTTGTTTGATTCCCTTTATGTGTCTCAGTTTTTAGGTTATTTAGTAGTTAATTAATTTCTTAGTCGTTCTCATTCTTTCACGTAGAATTAAATAGGTAATAATTTCGTTATTAGAGCATAGCAAACCTTTTGCTCCTTTGGTTCGATTCAATACTTACCGATTTTAGTTGACTTTGATTGAACTCTAAAATGAATATTGATATATAGAGCAAAGATACACTTATCAACATGCACTATGCATGCACAAAAATTCATTGACTATAGATGTTCTGCTATACAAATATTAAATGGCACTTTCCTTTATCATATTTAGTGTTTTGATTTGCCTCTAGGACAATCCATGTTGACACCCCTTCTTAGTATCAGAGAAGAATTACATTAGCTAGTCGAAGTGGAACAAAATAAAAAATAAGTATCCGACTTGTTGAGTTCAATGTGACTATCCTACGTAAATATTCCAGATTTTGCATAAAAGAGTTATTTTTTATATTATTTTTAATTTGCTTTAAACTTTTCATAATTGTATTGTTGATGATTTTTGGGGTCAAATTGTCTATATAGTACTAATATACAATAACATTGAGAATTGACCAAGTTGAGCTGATTTTAAAAAAATTATGTTGTGACCTTTTTTTATTAACTAGAAAACTAAATTTTTATCCAAAAAAAATTCTTTTATTTATGTGTGTCAAAACTGAGTATAATGATTTTATTATTGGAAGCCTCACAATATTTTACATTATCTTAAAAATCCAAAAAATTAAAATAGTTTTAAAAAATTAAAAACTAACTTTAATAAACATATATGAAATAATAATGAACCACTTATCTATCTGATGAATATAGCAGCTCATTTGATAAACATAATAACAACCAATGAACGTAACAACTCATCTGATGAACATAACAACTCATCTAATAAATATTATAGCTCATATGATAAAATAGGACCTTATTCGGTAAAATATTTATATTTTTATGCTTTTTCAATGTATATTGATCAAATTTACATAGTAACTTATTTGATGAATATTCATACTTATTTAATAAATACAGTTGCTTTTGTGATGAATATACGTGCACAACTAATGAATATTAATCAACATTTACTCAATAAAATGTATAGCTAATTAATATCGAATATAAAATTTATAAAGTTATTGATACAATTTTAGTATCAATTTTCAAAATCAAAATATATGTTTTCATGTTTTTCTAATTTTTACTGTTCATTTAATTCATGTTTATCAAATAAAGCATAATTATCCATTTGATGAATATAGCTATCAATCTTATGAACATAATTATCTAATTGATGTGTATAGATATCCATCTAACTAACACATCTATCCAAGTAATGAATATTGATATCGATTTGATGAACATAACTATCTATTTAATGAGCATACATATCCAATTGATGAACATAAATATCTATCTGATGAACATAATTCATATGTAAACATATGTATCCAACAGATGAACATAACAGATCATCCGCTAACATAACATCTTAGTGGATAGTTATGAAACATTTAGTTCCTTTTGCTTATGATTATTCAATATGTGGCATGGATATGAAAAAAAAATTTAAATCAGGCCTGCTTCCTCAGTTTATGTTTCACTGTCCAAATGTATCAGTGGTGTTTTTTTTGTATTTCATAGACACTTGTGGTTTTACTCTTTATTTAAATTTAAAATCCATCTCTCTGGATGAAGAGGAGATGTCCACCATTGGAAAGAGAAGGTAACATATGAATTCAATGGTATCAACGAAAATTACTAGAAACTAGAAAACGAATTATATGCAAATACTGAGCTTCTAAAAGCAAGTAAAGAGAGAAACAATAACTTAGCGAATGAGGTTGGTTTAATGAAAGCAGAGAAGGAAATGTTGTGTTAATCTCAAGCGCAATAACATGGCCCAATACTGTGAAGTCTATGATTGGAGGACACTCAAAAATTAGGATTTCGGTCCTCGTCCTCTAGCACCTGTACCAAATAAAAGGACATTAGAAACACTTGATGAAAACAATGATCCATCTTATGTTATTCTGTCCGAAAAAATTAAGAAAACTCAATCTCAATCATAAGAGGTGCTAAAGCAATGGGAAGGCCGTCTCCTAAAGAAATCCTATGTCAAGAAGACTACATCTACGCCATCTGCTATATCTCAAAGAAATATAACTCGAAATGTCTTCATTCTCAAATACCGGCTAGTTTTTGTATCCACGATAAGGTGTAAGTGTTAGAAGTTTTTAGGCTAAGTTAACGAAATAGATATGTTCTAAATTTTGATGATTAGTCAAATCTAACATTGGTATCAGTAGCCTGCTTAGCATAGCGATGAACTCTAAGATGATCGATTAGAGGTATTAGTCTTTTATTAGTCAGATTTGGATCTGCTTTGTTTCAATCAAATCTGATCTGTTGTATGTTTCGTTTGAAGTTAGATCAAAATCTGTTTATATTTCCATTAAGATCTATATCTGTTTAGCTTAATTTTATGTTGTGTTGCAACTCTGGCACTTGTAGGTTATAGGCTAGCAGATGGCAAAAGAAAATCAAAACCCTAGAGTTTTACTTGGCATGATATTGTTGCTCTTAAATTTTCTGTAATAGTTTTTTTGTTGCATTTTAACTTTTATTTTATTATGAAATTATACGCATTATGTTTATTACAAAAATTTAACAAAATTATGTTTACTGTTGAAAATTATATTTTGTACTCGATCGAATAGAATTCTTATGTGAATTTTACGCAACCAAGTAAAATGAGTTTATGCTGCCGACAATTCTCTGAGTCTCACACGGTCCGAGTAAGATTTTACTCATCCAAGTAAGAGACTCGACCGAGTAGAATTCTTTTATCAATTCTACTCGACCGAGTAAAATAAGAGTGTGAGACTTAGAACTTTCTCTAAATGTCACATGGTCTGAGTAAGCTTTTACTCGACCGAGTGAGTAGCTTGTACTTGACCGAGTAAGATTTTACTCAACTGAGTATGTAGCCTGTACTCAATGGAATATGGGGAGAAATGGCCTTTTAATGTTAATAATCTCTAATGAAAATGGAGCCAACGAGATATTTTGATTAGCGATTCAACTTTTGACATTTGAATTTATATAATTAATTTTAATAATGCATGATTATTTTCTAACCAACATCGATTATAATCATGTAGTGTTATTATTAATTTTTCTTAATTAATTAATTATTTAAAGTTATTTAATTCTGCCCACCAGTGATTTGGCGTGGAACAACCCTTAGTATGTAATTAATCAGACCAACATAGTATTAATTTCATGACTGGTATTTCATCCTTGTATTTACTAATCATGTTTCTTTCCGATTCAGTTATTCATGCTTCAAACATTGTTAGCCACATAGCTGGCATTGATCAGCTTAACAACATTAACTTTCCTACTTGGAAAGAAAGAATTGAGATGGTAATGGGTGTTCTTGACTTAGATAATGCCTTATGAGAGACTACCCCCACTCCTCCTAATTAACTGAGGAGACTTATGTTGAAAAGAAGGCTATCTATGATGTCAGTTCTCTAAGGTAGGAGTGGTCTAACAGCTTATGTCTTACGGTAATGAAAACTATCATAAATAATGCCATCAGGGGGAGCAATTACTAACTTAGAGAACAACATGGCCTATCTTGCTAAAGTTGAGAAAGAATTTAAATATTCCTCAAAAATTTATGCCATCACTCTCATGATAAGAATATTGAGCACTAAATATGATTTCTCTGGAAGTATAAGGAAGCACATTATGAGGATGTCTGACATGGCCGCTAAGCTGAAAACTATAAATATGACCGTTTCTAATGGATTCCTGTTTCACTTTATCATGACTTCATTCTCTCTTGAGTATAACGCTTTTAAGATAACTTATAACACTCAGAAAGATAAGTGAATTATGACGGAATTGATTGGATATTGTGTCCAAGAGGAAGAGAGGGTTTTACAATATAAGAAAGAATAAGTGCATACTGTTAGCCTTAGTCAAAAGAAACATCAGGCTGATAATAATGCCAAAAGGAAGCTTGATTTCTCTCATAAGGTGGAGCCTAGCCCTTAAGAACATAAGAAGGCTAAGATAGCTGCTCCATCTTTAATTTGCCGCTTCTGTAAGCTAGAGGGACACATTCGAAGAAATGAATGTGTGGACTTTAAGAATTGGCTCACCAAGAAGGGTAATTATGAAATTTCCTTGATTAATGAATCTCTTTATGCTGATCATTCTGCGAATTCCCGGTGGATTGACTCAGGTGCAAATTTGCACGTTATAGATTCATTATAGGGATTATGTACCATGCAGAAACTAAGAAATGGGGAGAGAAATAATAGAGTGGCGAAAGATAAAGAAGCTGAAGTCGAAGCTATTGGATCACTCCCATTTATTTCGGAGATTGATTTCATCCTTCGTCCTCACGATGTGGTTTATGTTATTAGCATGAGGAGAAACCTCATTTCTGTTTCTCTTTTAGATAATGGCGGTATTTGGAAACAATAAGTGTGTTATTTATTTTGATAACAACATTGTTGATCATGCTGCAAGACATGACAAACTCTATATGCTTTCACTTAGTGGATCTCCTTTATTATTAAATGTATGTGATGACATTTTAAATAAGCGCAAGCGTGATGATAATGACACTTCATCAAAAGTATGGCACTGCCATTTAGGTCATATTTCAAATGGGTGAATAGAACGTCTCATTAGAGAAGAGATACTTGAACCCCTTGATTTCTATGATTCTCATGCTTGCATTAACTACATTAAGGGAAAGTACATTAAACAAATTAAGAAAGGAGCCTTACGGAGTACGGGTCCTTTAGAATTAATCCACATTGATATTTGTGGATCATTTCCCATGACATCGATAAATGGATTTGAATCCTTTATTACGTTTAATGATGATTTTTCCTATTATGGATGTACTTTTCAATTCGTGACTAATCTGATTCGCTTGACAAATTTAAGATATTTAAGGATGAAGTAGATAGTCAGCATAATTCAAAGATTAACGTCAAGCGATCATATCGAGGTGAAGAATATTATGGGAAACATGCTCCATTAAGACAAATTCCTGGCCCGTTCGTTAAATATCTTCAAAAACTCGGAGTAGCCCAATACTCCATGCTCGACAAACCTTAGCAGAATGGAGTAGTTGAAAGGTGAAATCGTACACTTATGGACATAGTATGAAGTATCCTAAGCTACTCCAGTTTGCCGATAATATTGTGGAAGGAAGCATTAAAAAGATCCGCTCACATATTTAATCGGGCTCCTTGTAAATCAGTCCTAAGACACCTAATGAATTATAGAATTTGAGAAAACCAAATTTAAGGTACTTACATGTTTTGAGTTTTCCTGGTGGCGCTAAATTATTTAATCAACATATTGGAAAATTAGACTCTAAGACTATAAGTTGTCATTTTATTGGCTATTCTGATAGGTCAAAAAGGTACCGATTTACTATCCAAACTATACTATTAAGATCATGGAAATACATCATGCAATATTCTTTGAGAATGATGAAATTAGTGAGAGTTCAGAAAGTAGAAAAACTGATCTTGTGGAGGCTCGGATTTATGTCCCAATACTGATAATATAAGAGACAATTTATTCCTGCTACTCAAATAATTACACCTCTAGTTTTGAATCTTGGCGATGACTCCCCCACCAAGGGCTCAGAAACTATTGATATTATGCCTAATGATGAGATATAGACAAACCAATCTCCTATGACACTTCATAAATCTCTTGTGATAACTAATGAACCTTTATAAAGATCACAATGAGAAAGAAGTTCTACCATCCCTAATGATTATGTTATGTACATGATGGAAGATGTGCATGACATAGGAAAAGTAAATGTCCCACCTCATTTAAGAGTTCCATGATGTCTAAGGATTCATTAAAGTGGCTTGAAGCATAGAAGATGAAATGAAGTCTATAAGTATTAATGATATCTGGAATTTAACAGAAACTCAAAATGGAGTCAAAATTGTAAATTGTAAGTGAATCTACAAAACTAAACATGACTCTAAGGGAAACATCGAGAGATTCAAGGCAAGGATTGTAGCAAAAGGCTTTACACAAAGAGAAGGAAGTGATTATATTGATATCTTCTCTTCCATCTCTAAGAAATAGTCACTAAGAATAATTATGGCGCTAGTAGTTCATTATGATTTAGAGCTTCACTAAATGGACATTAAAACTGCATTTCTTAATGGCGACTTGCGTGAAAATGTGTACATGGCTCAACAAGAAGATTTTGTCATTAAAAAATGAACATGTCGGATGTCGGCTTAAGAAATCAATTTATGGACTAAAGAAAACCTCTAGATGGTGGTATCTTAAGTTTGATGAAATAATAATAAAATTTGATTTTATTGAAAATAAGATGGATAATTGTATTTATGTTAAATTTAGAAGAGGAAAATTCATCATATTAGTACTTTATGTCAATGATATCCAATTAGCTAGTAGAGATATGAACATGTTGCATGAGACAAAGAGATTCTTAACCATTAATTTTAATATGAAGGACCTAAATAATGCCTCTTATATTCTAAGCATTGAAATTCATCGAGACCAGTCCAAAGGAGTAATAGGTTCGTCGCAAAAGTCATACATTGAAAAAGTACATAAAAGATATAATATGAATAATTGTTCCACCACAGCTGGTCCTATAGTCAAAGGCGATGAGTTTGGATTATTTCAATGTCCAAGGAATCAATTAGAATTAGATGAAAATGATTCCTTACGCTTCAGCTATCGAAAGCATTGTGTATGCTCAAGTTTGTATATGTCCTGACTTATCTTTCGTAAGCGGGATGCTTGGCAGATTTCAGTCAAATCCAGGATTTGATAATTGGAAAGTTGTTAAGAAAGTCTTGTTTTATTTACAAGGAAGGAAGTAAGAATTACATGCTTACATATTAGAAGACCCAATAACCTTGAGGTTACATAAGATGTTGATCTTGGAAGGTGTGTAGATACTAAGAAGTCGACATCAAAATACATCTTTCGTAGGAGGAGCTATTTCATGGAAAAGTTCTAAACAAGAGCTTACAGCATCATCAATGATGCAAGCTGAGTTTGTTGCATATTTTTGAAGCCAAGGGACTTGTTGTATCGCTTAAGGATTTTATCTGGGCTTGAAGGTAGTCGACAACATGTCTAGATCACTTACTCCCTTTGTCCTCTTTTACATGTCATTTAACTGAATTGTTTTGTCCACTTTTACTTGTCACTTAACACTTTTCAATGCATATTCAATATCTACAACTGCCTTAAAACGTCAAACTTTAAATCATAATCAATAAAAAAGCAAGTCTACATCAGTAATAATCCATCAATTAAATCTTTTACACAAAATTTTAGAAATATACATTAAATTCTTACCTTTTAAATTTGTTCAACCGCTAGCATTAAATATCATCTTAATATACTCAATTTAACCTTAAACAACATGTATATCAGGACGGAGCCAGTAAGTTATAGCGATAATGAGGCTGTAGTATTATTTTCGAATAATAAGAAGTCAAGCGGTGCTTCCACTTTCTTACCTTAAGTATCATGTTGTAAAAGATAGAATTCAAGATCAAACTATTATAATTAAGCACATAAGTATTAAGTCAATGTTAGCGGAACCACTTTCTAAAGGCTTACCACCCAGGAGCATGTTGCCGACGTGAGATTAAAGATTAACTTGTGATCTGATTATGAAAAAGAGGATCATAATTGTGAACCAACTGCCAATAAGAACTAATGAATATCTTAGCGAGATATAATGTTGTAGGTACTGGAGTTTCAATGGCATCATACTAGCTACTGTAACATATTATCTTGGTATGCTAATCTATTGAGTGTGGACTTATGTTGATTAGCCATTCGATTAAGTAGGAGAACGTTGGGTTCATCTCAGGCCTGATAACAGTGGCCCAATACTGTGAAGTCCATGATCGGAGAAAACCAAAAATTAGAGTTTTGGTCCCGGTCACCTTACGCATACACCAAATAGAAGGATATTAGAAACACTTGATGAAAACAATGATCCAACTTGTGTTATTCTGCCAGACAAAACTAAAAAAACACAATCCTGATCATAAGAGGTGTTGAAGCGATCGGAAGATCGTCTCCTACAGAAACTCTGCATCAAGAAGACTACATCTACGCCATTTGTTGTGTGTGAAGAAACAAAACTTGAGATGTCTTGATCCTCAAATACCGGTCAGTTTTCGTTTTCTCAATCAGATTAAAGTATTTGATGTTGTTAGACTAAATTAACAAAATATGATATGTTCATTTCTAAATTTGATGATTAGTTAGATCTAACAGAAAACACTCTACTGCATCTGCATGATCTCAAAAACAAATTAGGAGTAGCCAACACAAAGGATAGGGTTGTGATTTTTTTTCATTTTTATTGTTTGTATAGATTGTATTAATGGTTCAAACTACGATGTAAAATAAAGTCATTTTCGAGCAAACTAATTGAACCAAATCATTACACACACAAAATAATATTCAGCCTTACCCGCGAAATGAGATAATGGGCTTAATTCAACAAGCCCAAAATCAGGTGCATTGACCAAATAGTGAGTCCAAAAATCGACCGACACAAAGCCAAGCTGCTTCGCGTTGGGCCTTCAATTAGGGTTTTCGCCAATTGTTCATCGCGGCTGGCCAACAACAACGAAGGAGAAGATTCAATCTCCGTCACCTGCAATTTCATCGATCGCCTTCTTTTCTTTGTCTTGCCCTTCTGCACAACATGACAACCAGTAACTGCCGGATCTTTTGTCGATGTTTTCCTGTAACTGCGGAAATTTTCACTTACAACATGTTTCCTCTGTTGCAGTGGCTCGTTCGTTTCTTCAGGCTGTTGCTACGGAGGAAGTAGTGACGCCACTGAGAGTAGTCCAGATTGAGGGACTGGTATATATATATATATATCTGACTTTTCGGTTTATATAGACTTAGGAGAGAGAGAAATATCACAAATTTGCTTATTTCATTTCAAATTGTGTGTTTTACTCCTCTCTAGTCAGCAGTAAAGTTTCGAGGTCTTTCCTTCTGTGTCTAGGCAACAGTGGCAAACTAGTATGCTGCATTATGTATCATTTCACTTGCTATAAGCTTCAGATTGATCCTATGTATCATTGCCTGTCTTGGTATTATGTCATACAGGCTGTATTGAAGATAATCAAGCATTGCAAAGAATTCTCACCAGCACTAGTAACAGGACAACTACTTGGACTTGATGTTGGCAGGGTGCTTGAAGTGACTAATTGTTTTCCTTTTCCGGTAGGTGAAAAATATTGTTGCCATGTGTTCAGTAGTTGAACCCATACTCTTTAACTTTTAAATCACAACTCTCTAACGATGTCATGCTTTATTACCTATTACATACCGTTTTTTTTACGAATCATATCATGATTATATTCTACAGATTCGCGAAGAAGATGAGGAGATTGAAGCAGATGGGGCTAATTATCAACTCGAGATGATGAGATGCTTGAGGGAAGTCAATGTTGACAATAACACAGTTGGGTGGTATGTCTATTTGTAGTCTGCACTTTATTTTTCTCATTCATCTTGTTTTTGCTAGCTATACATGTTTCTTAGTATGCACTTTACCAAAAGTAATTAGGTACCTTGTTAATTTACTTATGGTAATGCATCAAGCAGGTATCAGTCAACCTTACTTGGTTCATTCCAAACCGTTGAATTAATTGAGACATTTATGAATTACCAGGTAAAGTTTCCTGTGCTGCCATTCTTTTATATTTTCTGTAGATGGAATGTAGACTTTCTGTATAAATAATGGAGGTTCCCAATTACTGAACTATCAAGCATTGAATGGGTTGCCTGCAAACTTGTGCTAAGATGCTTGTGATAATGGTCATAAAGAAACAATTAACAAATGTGTTTGTTTTTGAAATCAACAAGTTTCTTGATCAGATAATTTTTCTGTGTTGTTTCCTTCTAAGAACTTGCATGCGTGTGCTGGGAGAACTATTTTTCTGAATACTTTGGCTGCCAGAGCCCAGATGTTTTATAAGACGGTTTTTTGTATTTACTGCTTATGACACATCTTATTAAATAGACAAAATCATTAAATGTTAACCAGGCTATTAACATTCTTTATATTACTTTTATTTTTCAACAATCCCCTCACGATCTCATTTTACCTTTGTATTGAATGGCTATTGATGAGGCAGGAGAACATCAAACGCTGTGTTTGCATCATCTATGATCCTTCAAGGTCTAACCAGGGTGTGCTAGCTTTAAAGGCAATGAAGCTATCTGATTCATTCATGGATTTGTATCGATCTAGCAACGGCAACTTTTCAGGAGAGAAGTATGCAAACCTGTTTTGGCTTAACCTATTTGATTATGGCATATTATCCTGTATCTAAACCGTCCTACATTTCTAGGTTGAGAGAGAAGAATCTGACTTGGGTTGACATATTCGAAGAGATACCTGTAAGTTCGATTCATTATATTTTTACCGAAACTATGTTTACTGATTATTACGAGTTTTAATCTAAGTAACTTCTATTATTCACTATCCCTAAGCTTGGGAGAAAGCCCCCTAGTGAAGTTGCTTACACATTATGTTGCAAGTTAAGATTTAATAAAATAATATACAAAGTTTTATTGTTAAAGCTTGTGCTTGTAGATTAAGGTTTCAAACTCAGCGCTCATTAGTGCGTTCATGACAGAGTTGGAAGCAGATTCACCGGTGACCCAGGTACAAATGATTTTATGTTCCTTTTTTTTACATAATACTGATTTATTACAGAGTGAAGCATCTCACTAGTGTTGGACTTAAAGTTAGTTACTGAAATTCACGAGTTTTGGAGCTGAAATTTGACAAGCTGGTGTTATTGTCTTTTCAGTTCATTTATGGGTATATCTTCATAGTATATCATATAATTGCAGGACAGAATGGCCTTATTGTTTCTATTTAATGACAGTTCCATGGAGTAGTAATTAGTTCCATTACGATCATTTGTTTAATGCGAGGTTTCCAAATAAGTGTTAGATACCCTTAGAAATCAGTCGTAGCAATAAGACGGGCACCTACCTCCAGACGATATTTTGTATTTTTGATGTAGTCTTTATATTGACTAGTGATTTTACCTGCTGAGATAGTGTGACTTTGACCGTCTTCGTTTATCAACAAGCCCTTTCATGGAGAGGAACTTGGAGTTTTTAACTGAGTGCATGGATGATTTGGCAGTGGAGCAACAGAAGGTGTGTGCTTTTATGTTGTCTTCAGTTCTTAGTCTTAATAGGTCTACCACTGTATCATTATTCACAACTACATCTGAGCAATATTAAGAACAAATTGTCTGAATGATTGTTTCAGTTTCAATACTATTATCGTAATGTGTCACGACAACAAGCTCAGCAGCAAGCCTGGCTCCAGAAAAGAAGGTTATATGTAATATTTACTCATTTTGGATCTACTCACATGTATCCGTGGACATATTTTCAATTTCATTGACTTCTCCTTTTGTACACAAAACTCTCCTCTTTCCTATATCTGTGAAGTACAAGCATATAGGATGACAATATCTGCTGTTTTATTCTAGCTGATGGCTAAGCCTTCATTGATACTGGCTGTGCAATTGTGCTATAAGCAAGACTAAGAAAATAATTGATCCAATGCAAACACATTTTGTACTATAGATCAGATCCAGTGCCCAATTGTGCTACATGTTTGTATTCATATATTTGTGTTTTTTTGTTTGTTTGCAGGACTGAAAACATGGCACGTAAGGCTGCTGGAGAAGAACCTTTACCTGAGGAGGATCCTTCTAATCCTATATTTAAGCCAATTCAGGAGCCAACTCGATTGGACAGCCTTCTCATAACCAACCAAATTTCAAACTACTGCAACCAGATTAATGGGTGGGTTTGCCTACTTGATTATTTTTCAGAGTTCTCCCAGCCAGGCATTTGATTGCGTAGTTGAATTGGTTGCTTCTCCTATGAGTTGGCTTTCCTCAGAATCACCACTCAAATACCAACCATGTGCAATCTCTTTAACTAATGTTGTTTGTGGTTGATCTGCAGAGTGGCTGGACAGAGTTTCACCAAATTGAATTTGATGAAGGCCTTGCATGAAAATTAAAGACAGGCTCTAGAAGGCTTTTAGATGTATTCTCCTTTTTTTTTTCAACCTATTGACTGAGTTTGAAGCGGGAGGTAGAAATTGAAAATTTTCTTATATTGTTGTCTCCAACATCCTTGTATGAAATGTTTTGTCAAATCAGTTACGAGGTAAATGTAAACAAGTTATCAAATTATTTGTTGTTTTACCCTTCTGTATAGAAATGTTTTTGCATGGATACTGAGTTTTTTGCATTCAAGAGGATTCTCAATTGTTAGGTGATTGGCCTTTTAAATATACACTCTGATGATCAAGTGATAATGCATGGACCAAATTTATCGCTCAGAAATACGAGGTGCTCGAAGGAAAACCTATGGTTTGCAAAATTTGGAAGGCCCTTGTGCCAATCATGTACTCTCTCTGTCCAGTATTAGGAGGAGAGAATGAGATAAATTTAGAAGGTAGTTGAAAAGAGAAGAAAAATAGATGAAGATTTATGAGAGGATTTAAATTGTTGTTGAAAAGATAAGTTTATAATTAATATTGTACTTTTAAGGAAGTTATGTGACATAAATGTGTGTTGGAATGGTTGAGTTGCAAGTAAAAAAGAATAAATAATTTTAGTTAACACGGAGAGAGTAAAACAGTTTTTGGAAATTTGGCAATAGTAATATAAATTTTTAGGCTCGAAAATGGTGGCCAATTGAAGACATTAATATTGATAACATTATGAGTTTTGAAGAAAAGTTCAACAACATTTAGAATGATCAAAAAATAAAAAAAGTTTGTACATTTCATTGCTGCCAAGCCAATTACAACAGTATGCATCTAATATACAACTGAATCAAATAGAGCACAGACTAATTTGGAAGCCTTCAGTGGATGGGCTTTTTTCTTCAGGAAGTTTCAGAAAATTTTGAAGTCCTCTAGTTTCTGAAGAGTTAGTGGTGGAAAATTTTTTGGAGTCCTTGGATCCCAACCAAATGCAACTGCTCTATATGGAAGTGTTTTAATAAAGTAGTCTCTGTGGATAAAATCATTCAAAAAAATCAATATCCGGCTAGCCTCAAAATGTGTTTGTTGTTATCACAGTAAATTTTAGAGTTTGAACCACCTCTTTTATAAGGAGATGTGTGGAGAAACCTGCGAAAGATTTTTTATATTCAGATCCAAACTGTCTCATTTTCTCAAGCTCCTCAACTATGGGTTCAGAATTCTTCCAGTAATTCTCAGCTTGGTTGTTGAAAATTTTAGCTTTTACCTTAGCAATCTGGGAGATCTGGAAATGGCTAAACAAAGTAAACTTTGAAGAGCCAAGTGACTTCATGTCAATTCTGCCAAAGGTTATACATAATATTCAACAACAAGCTTATCTGATTCAATCAAAAAGAAATGTGAACTGGTTAGAAAAGAAAACCATTCAAAGCCTCAATATCCTATTAGCTATCCTGTGGAAGCTTTGAGTCAGATGGATACCTCATTCAACAGGAGTTACTCTAAACATCCATGCTTCACGAGGTCAGGGAGGTGGCATTTTTAGGGATCAAAATGGAAATCATATTCTGAGCTTCAATATCAAATCAAGTTCCTTCAGTGATCAAATTCAAGTTATGTTTGATACTATGGAAGTTCAAACTTTGCACAAATCAACGACAGTTAAATACAGATAAAACATTGTCGTTTTGTTCAGATAATTAAAACAAAGTTGTGTGTTCATTTTTCTCTAGCTTCAAAAAATCTTGATGGTGTATTTATTAAACCAAAATAATTTTGTTCAACAAATATATCATACCTGCTAATCAATATCAAGTTGGATAATCATGCGTCATATCTAGGGACGGATCAAGAAATAGTATTGAGAGGGGTCAATTATAAAATATTAACGTAAAATGAATATATTTGTTGTATAATTTTAATTTTAGAATGATCATTTTGATTTTTAGAAGGTTTTCTATAATCATTTTTGAACTTCATAACCTAAAGTAACATATAAATATATATAAAAAAAATTTATCCGCCACCATATCCATATTATTTGTTGGGTATGAGGAGCGTGATACCATTTTCAGGTTGCACGTAATCCGTGGCGGATCCAGGATTTTTTTTTCGGGGGGGGCGAAATTACCTAATCAAAATTGTGGTGGAATTTGAGGGGCAAAACTAAAAATTTAGTTGAAATTAAGCATATAAATTTATTTTTTATATATATAATTTTTTTATTTTTTATTTACATAGAAATAAATATTTTAAATGGGATTGAAGGGCGGCCGACCCCATGACCCCAGTGACTCCGCCCTTGGACGTAATGTTCACTGATTGAAATATTGTAGCTCAAATCAAACTCCAATAACTATCTCAAAATTAAATTTGCTTCGGGATCACATATGATACAAACGGACCTATATAGCTCGATGCACGGCGAATGGTTTGATATGAAGTGGCTAGAGCTTGCTGAGGAGAACATCTTCATCTTCGCTGGATAAAAACATCTCATACCTCTTAAAAATATTAAAGAAAAACTCCCTGTCTCAATATCACGTTAAACTTATCAAGAAATGGATTTTTTTAATTATTTTTATTGGATTTGGTTTAAAAATGGTTTGTCGAAATAATTTCATAGGATGCGCGACATTATTCTTCCACTACTTTGATTGCTCGTAGACTGTGTTTGGTTTAAGGAAAATTGGGTGAAAATGAAAGTTTGAGGAAAAATTGAAAAGAAATGGAATTCTTGAAGGATTCCATCTAATTTTCCTTTGTTTGGTTTCATAAAGAAAATGTCAAGGAAAATTACTGAAAACTCATTTCATTTTTCATAATCATGGAAAGTTTTATGAAAAATAGATAGAAAAATATAAAATTTCATCATTTCATACATTGAATGTGATGAAATACATTGAATTTGTTCAAAAAATGATTATTTGTTTAAGATAAATTGAACTTGTTTAATATATGTAGAATCACGTTTTATATCTAATTTTCTTTCACTCTTATTTTCTATCTAAACCAAACAATGAATTTTACTAATTTTCCATCAAATTTTCTTTTCCGTCAATTTTTTCCTAAACCAAACACAGCCTTATTGTTGTTATATTTGTGTCCGATGCCACTAAGTTTGCATCTTGAGAAAATGAATTTGAGGAAGACAACAATCATATTCATATCGACATTCAATTAATTACTACACTCATCTTTTGTTTCTACGGTTGAAGTACCAAATAAGTAAGGTGTAAGTGTCTCACTGGGCTGGGCCAGGCCGGCCCGTCAAGGTATGCAGTTGAGTCAGCCCAGCCAGAAAATTATAAATAGAGACATAATAACAAACCCTAGAAAAGCTCCTCCGCTTGATTGCCGGTGTCGCCTCACCTGAGGTTCCGGTGTAGCTGTACGCTTGTCTCGTCGGTCTGTTTGAGACTGTCCGAGTGAGTGAGGATCTTATATAAACCATGTGCCATCTCAGAAAGCCAATTGCTTTGTTTTTGATCAGCTCTTGGCTCGCTATGGTGTCAACATACAATTCTTATTCATTATTTTCATTATTTTCTACATCAGATTTTGATTTTTGCTGGGTTTTATAACTATCCTTTTTATTCTATCTCCCAGGAACTACTTTTTATCGAATCCATTCCACACTTGATTTTCTCTCTTGCTTGGCCAATGTTACATATTTCTTAATCGTATTTTGAACCTAATTAAATTCAAGTTCAACCGTTTAGCGTGATTATTGGCTGACTGTTTCTCAAAGTCTCCCAACCCTTTGTTGGGTTTGTTCAAGTGGATCAATGTCAGTAAGTGCTTCACATCGGTTGGAATAGAGAATAGTAAAGTGTTCGTTCATTTAACATTTTACGAATTCGAGTTCGAGCCGAGTATTAATGATTTTTTTAAATACATTTCAATAATGAGTTCGCGCTAAGCTTTATTCGAACATTTGGATTGATATAATATAAAATTTAATATATGTGTTAATGAATGTTTAAATAAGTTTGAACGAATTTTAAATGAGTTATTAGTTATAAAATCTTACTTTATTGTCTAGTAATTTTATAAATTTATAAAAAAATTGTAGTCGAGTCTGAATGAACTGTAAACGAATTTAAATGGAATTTTTAAATGAGTCATAAATGAGTCGAATACATCACTGTACAGACGAAATTTATGTTAATTATTATAGTCATCTTCACTAATTTTATATTTTTAACTCTTGGTAAGATAAATTAACATGTTTGAATTTGAGTTACATTTTAATTTAAGTCGGTAAGTACTCGATTTTTTTAATAGAGTTATCAAGCTTCCTTTTAGCTTGTTCGTGAATATAAACGAACCGAACACCTCTTGCTCAAGTTCAGCTCATTTATTAAATGAACTTATAATTGTTGTTTGTGATCAACTCGTTTATTAACAAACGACCGTTGACCAGTACTAACCAAGCTCGTTCGTGAGCAACTCGTGAGTACTACGACTCGCTTGCAGCCGTTGGAATTACGATCTCCTTCAACCCCTTTTTTTAAAAAAAATTAAAGCAAAGACGACAATCGTCACCCTTCGCCTAGTCTGCAGCGCCCTTCCCTCGAACGCCACGCCCGCGTCACGTGGTCTGTAGTGCGCCCCGCCCTCACTTCTCCGCTTTGCTCTTGCCTTTTTCACCTTTTCATTCCTCAATGCAGCCAGCCCAACGAGGCAAGCCCAAGAGCGTTATCCAGCCTAACAGCGAGATCTGATGAGTGAGCAGCCAAACCCTTTATGGGCTCTCCGAGTTATCTCCTATGTAGGCTTTCCGAGCTACCAATTATCCAGTGTTTTTGTCAATATATTTATTTGGATCATCTATTAATAAAGTAATATTTTTTTTTAAAAAAAAAGAGATGGACCATATACTTAGTATTATCCAAGAAAATAGACTCCTCAAAATAAGATTGTTTATTTGACAATGGCTAACCAAATAGTTGGGTACTAAGAATATGAAAATATTGCTCATCATCATGCCTAGTTTACTCGTTATCCATTCTCGTGTATAAGAATTTTTTTAGCTCTAACTCAATATAAACTCTCTCTAGTGGCCTCTTACATGAATGTTTATTAAAATGACATATTTTTTTTAAGAATGTTGTTTATCAGTAGTTTGATTGAGTCCAACCGTTATTTAAAATCACCATTAGATTAGCAATGAGCAACTTTTTGTGGAGCAGCTCATTTAAAACACAGTGGATAAATTCCAGTTTGAAACTGGAATTGGAATAAGGTAGACTGTGATTTAAAAAGATGGTTGGTGTTTATAATTAGCCTAGTTTGAAACTAGAGAGGGGTTGGTGATAAGGCTGGATCTTGTAGGTTGTCTTGGTTGGTTAGCAACCTCTGCTTATCTTATCTCTTATTTTTCTGTTGCATGTTGCTCACGAATCGAGTGTTCAAGATCCTGAGGTGGTGGGAATGAGTTGTCCTGGAATTGAGGATTCATAAACTTGTGTGAATATCATTGAAACTGAGTAGAGTGGGCTGAGAAAATAGCTCTGAAATAATTTAAGATAAGTCGCGCGCTCAGGTTATGTGATGAGGACATCACACCATGAATTCTACAAACTGCGTCAAATCTTATCAGTGATAGAAATCCTAATTAGTTTAGGAGAAGCCCTATCATCCTAATCTTATCAGTGATAGAAATCCTATTTAGTTTAAGAGAAGCCCTAGCGTCCTAATCTTATTAGTGATAGAAATCCTAATTAGCTTAGGAGAAGCTCTAGTTTCCTTCCTTATATATAGATAGTTGTAGTATTCTTTTTCATTTGGATTTTGTTTAGATTAAAGCTAGCTGCTGCTTCTTTTTCTTGTATTCACGCGTGTCGGCTAGATCGCCTATTTACTTTCTTCAGAATCCCAACTCTTGTTTTTATTTCAGATTTGCGATTTTAGTTGCTTATTCATTTTGTTCTTGCTTGTTCTTTGATTGCTAGCAGGTACAAGGACCTTCGTGGTCAGGTTGATCGGTTTCTGCTAGATCAATAACACTTTTGGAGTAAGTGTAACGATTGCTAAGGCACAATGTCCTGGACAGTTGTAGTCGGATCGTCAACATCTCCTCCTCCCAAATCGAAACTCTATCTTATCGAAAGATCAGGACCACATAAACTCCTATCAATTGATAATCAAAGCCAGATTTCTCTGTGAGAGATTTCTAACTTTTTATCGTATTCTCCCTCTACTCACTGCCCAAAAAATAATTCCCAAAAAAAAAAACCATAATTTTTTTTTTCATTCTTGAATTCCAGATTTTAGTTTCTAAATTCCTCTTCTCCTACTAAATAATAAGAAGGATAAAGTATTTTTTTTATCTAATTAGAATAGTGTGGTATCTGCGACCAACAGTTCTCCTGTTATGCTCAAATTTTTGTTGGGATACAAAAAAACATAATTCATCAAGAGGCGCATATATCATTCATTTTAAGGGCATGTTAAATAGGACATCTCTACGACACCAAATCCAAGCAAGTACAATCAACAAATGTCTTGCGGGATGATCATACACACTAGGCTCGTAACAAGACTTTTAATATCCTAGTAGGGATCACTTAACAAAGAAAATATGAATTCAGACTAAAAATATAGTTCGCATCATGTGAAATTAACAACAAAATTCATAGAGATAAATCAACTTGCATCCCTCATAAGTCTTAACTATAAGTCAGAGTTTTGGTCTTAGCTATGAATCATAGTTTTGCTATGCAATTAGTATTCTTTTACTAAAATGAAGACTTTGTGAAATTTGAATGTGCAGAAAGTTGTATTCACTTGTCTTTTGATGTTAGTGATCAAACATTCATTAAAATGTTGAAAAACAAATTTTATGCTTGAAAAAGGAATAATGAAATGGATATCATGAACTTAGAGATTTTAAGTGTCATCATATAATCCACTTTTGCACCAACTTGAAAGTATTTTTTTTTATTATTGAAATTTAACGTCATAGTTTATTGGCTCATTTATCATATATCAAGGTAGAGCAATATGACCAACAAGGTGTTGGCCTAGTGGTATTGGGTGTTGTCTAACAATCCCAAGATCATGGGTTCAAGCCCTGTTGGTACCGCATTTACGCTTAGATACGCTGGAGGTACGCGTGAGCTGCCCCGCAGTGAGTATGGGCGTGCACTATCAAGGTGGAGGAGGTGTGCGGCCCCTGTCCACCAAGAGGAAAAGTGTGAAACCACTATCGATCTCCTTAAAAAAAAAAGTAGAGCAATATGAGGTTTCTACTAGTTCATCTTTAAGCACCAACAAAAAATCATACTCTCTTTTATTCTCTCATCTTTACTGAGAATAAAATTCTACAATTTATCTTCTGGTTTCTGTTCAATTGATCTCTTACCTAAAAAAACAAAAACTCCCCAACAACTTTGTCTCTGTTCAACCCAAAACTCATAAACATTACAAAATTCATCAATCTAAATGTCAGTATTACACATGGGCATGCAGCACACGTGTACCATTAAAATAAATACACCACAAACTCCTTCGCAGCCATAACCTCTACTACAGTGTCCTTGCCCAATTTTGCTGCTTCATACATGGCCGGATTTATAGCTTTTTGAGATGGAGAATAACTCCCGCAGATACAACGTGTGTTGTAACAGAACCATGAGCAGCTTCTGAGAAAACTTTGACCTTATAATGTGATGGAAATTAAAACCAGCTCTAGAATACATAATCCATGAAGACCAAAATTTTAGACAAGACAACGTCCGACAAATGGGACAGAAGGTGGCCAGGCATAGGACCTTATTGTCTCAACAAAGAAAATAAATGGATCCACTGAGTCTATTGGTGATTGCATTTCCTCATCGTCACTGAAGTCATCATCTGAGTCCTCATCATCCGAGCTTGCGCGGCGTAGAGCCTTTGCCTATGGAATGGTATGTATGCATTAAACGGATCCCTCAGAATAATAAATGAAGTTTTTATCATTTGAAGACACCAACCTGTGCAGCTAACTTTTGAAACTTGGTTTCTGCTTCACTTTTATCCTCGGCATCACCACCCATATCTTTATCAGAACCATCTGCATCGTCCTCCCCATCTGATTGAAACTCATCCATCTCACCATCAGCTTCTTCCTCTTCCTCTTTGGCAGCTTCTGTAGACCAGAAGTTAAATGCAAGTAGCGTAAAGAGTAATCGTCATTCATCAGAATAACTGCATTTATAGGTTGCTCAAAATGGCAGCACAAGATAGGGACAGATGCTAGCCTGGAACTTGATCCTTGTAAGCAATCAAAAGATCGAGGGTTGCCCTGAAAACACGACCCAAAAGCGTCGGATGGCAACTGGGCCTCAGGAAGAACAAGCAGTGATGTGAGCCCCAGGCAGCAAACCTTTTTATCATGTTCTCTGCATCAATGAAATCAATATTGGCATAAACTCAATGAAAAACATAATACCTTGAGAGTGAGACACATATAGCTGGGACCCAAACTAGGTTTTGTACCTCTTCAAGTTCATCTGCGCACCATTTTTTTGAACTTGTTGAAGCATCTGGAACCAAAGGTTAAAAAATTCAACAGCGACGTCAAGCTTCTGTAGTATGCTGAGAGTCAAGGTTGCATCATAGTACAGACAATTTGTTACCTGCAGAAATATTATTACAGAATTCAGTAAATAAAGAGATATCACATATAGTTGTACCATAGCCCATAATTTACCTATTCACACTTTTCATCCAAAGCTAAAAAATAATATGAACTATAAAAATAGTCAATGACCAAAGCAAAGCTAGTTTAGTAAGAACATAAACCAAGTCCATGCTACAATCAAGAACTCTTGTACCCTCACCACTTGCATGAGAAGACACCTCACATAGGGTTTCTCTGCTCGATGTAATCTTTCAATCGTAATTCTGAGGTATGGCTCAACCCATTGATTCACCTGCCCCTTACAATTCTGAAACACTACTTCGATGAGCTTGGGGCTGGCTCAATATCCCCATCTTCCAAATTTTTGTCACTCATGATCTGCATCATAACATGCAGGTCATAAGAACTAAATCAGAGCTACAACAAATACCAGTATGAAAATAAATGGGCCAGAATAAGGTTCTGGTGTACTAGGGCGCAACCAAAACAGAAACAAAAGAATAAACATGCTTACGGATGAAATCATGGTCCAAAGGCTATGCTGGTAGTCAAGATCCTTGCACGTCAAGAAATGTGTCCAATAACGGGATTTCAAATCCAGGAACCTTCCATGATAAGATAGGCAAGCTAAAAGATAACAACAGTAAAACTTAGCTTGTCTTGGAGGAACACAATATTTATTGGCGACTGCTAAATTGCAATCATTTACTATTAGGAAAATTCCATATTAATGATTAACAATTGTATGAAGGAACTCTGGTTCTGTAGTTAGGTACTTTAACTGAGATGGCAGTTTCATGGACAAGGACAAATACTTGTTCACTATGTTTAATTTCCACCGGCGGCCATATATGATAATTCCAGCTTCTGATAGATAAATTTCCAATAACACTAATTACTATCCAAAGAAAAGGGTTTCAATAATAGAATACTAGATGGACAAGGATATATGATAATTCCAG
Source organism: Kalanchoe fedtschenkoi (assembly GCA_002312845.1). NCBI lineage: Eukaryota > Viridiplantae > Streptophyta > Magnoliopsida > Saxifragales > Crassulaceae > Kalanchoe > Kalanchoe fedtschenkoi. Next base: position 2,662,432 of record NQLW01000053.1, on the reverse strand, counting down.
CTTCCAATGGATATATATCCAACAACACCAAATACCATCCGAAGCAAGGGGTTCGTTCCAATAATAAAATATCAGATGTTTATACTTTCTTGATTTTTAAAACTACCAACACATCAATTGGCATCTTCACCTTGTCCTTCTGTGGTGAGCATTCTGCTCATAATTGGAAGCAAGATTGGTTCAATCTGGATAAAAAGGTGAGGCAGCCTGCTCACAGATTCAAGAATGGTACTGATAGCACGCAAACAACCAACTGCAGCTAGAGCACCAGGATCATCTCCGTCAGCATCAGTTGCAGTGCAGCTGTGTTCATGCATCTCCAAAACCCAGCAGCCTGGAAGATGAAGAAACTGGTAGAGTCACAAAAAGAAGAGCCTAATTAGTGTCAAGTATGATGTTTCCATAAGAAGTATAACGTTACCAAACTTTGGCATAACCCAAAGGCATAGGGAGCCATATCTTCTCCAAATTTGTCGACAAGAGTCTCCAACGTGAAAACAAGATCTTCATTTTCAACCTCATTCATAAGTTTGAAGAATTCTGGAAGGACAACTTAGGTAATATATAAGTAGGAAAAAGTACTGATTATTCAAGAACTAATCAAGAGAATCAGTACAAAAATATTTATTCACCAAACTTTACATTACAAAACTTTATGAGCATGCACATATTTTTTTATTCTCATTTTGTCACGTGATTTAGCACAATAAATGACTGAGGGTTTAACTTATTTGATAAGCATTGAAAAGATCAAACGAACCAGGCCTGGGACGATATAGCATTTGAGATTATGGTGTTCAAAACCGATATAGTAACAAAATGGCATGGTGGGAGATTAAGAATTTCAAATGTAATACAAACAATTATAATATAACATTAAATTCTCCTCCAACATTATAATAAAGATGTGATGTTGTAAAACAATTTATATATTATATTAATATTAATACTAATTATAATAAAAAATTACAATTAAGTTAATTTAATTAACTTAACTACTTTATTTTTGAAACTTTTTGCAAGTATTTAACTTAACTGAAATGTCAGGACTTTTTTTTTTACCCAAGCATCCGACCACCAAGGATTTCAAACTCTAGACGTGAGGTTGTTGAACTCTGGACGTGAGGATTGCCAGGAATCACTACCCTTCAGCCTTTTACCGCGAGGCCACACCCCTAAAGGCAAAATGGTAGGACTTAACTAAACTCAACTTTCTTTAACTTATTGACTGAAAAGTACATTCAAAAGAACCATACTCTAGGAAAGCCTTGGTTGCATGTCGACACAATAGAAATTTCCACAAAGTTAGATCTTGCACAAAGGATTTCCTGTACTTCATATTTTTATTCATTTATTTTGAAATTCATTTAATACTGGTTTATAACAAATTGATCAAAGAACAAGAATTTAAAGTGCTTGCTATGTGCAAGAATTTTGTAGAAAGGGAAGGATTGAGAAGTGAGGTTGAAGAGAAGAGTTGTAGAGAAAGGAAGGCCATTAGAGTATGAGGGGTAGAGATGACGATGAGATTCTAGGGTTTATTCATTCCTTCATTACTTGTCTTCTTCTTAATTTGAGTACAGAATATAAAGAAATCAAACTGCTAAAATTACATTACGATCCTACTACTTTGCCAATATCTAATTAATACCCATTAGTAATATGTATGTGACATTCCATCCTCCTTCAAAAAACCTTATCCTCAAGATTCAGTCTTCTAGCATATTTACTTTGTTCTCTCTTTGTTTTTTCTTTTCTTGATAATAAACTCATACTTGTTTGCAAATAATTTGGTAGCTGAGGTGTATGTTTGCCGCTTCCCCCAATCAAATGGATCTTTATCAAATGGATCATCAGGTGCAAGGTCTGGTGGTAATGGAGGCGGCTTATAAACTCAAGATGTAAAAATTTACCATCCTTGACAGTAGGGTTGTCTCTCATTCAGACTCCAAAAGGTAGCAACATATGAGAAAAATACAACATAGGCATTTTGACAAACAATTGGTGTGCCGAAAATTTTTAGGGTTCTCAAGTCTAGCATATATGGATCAGCATATTCTGCATTAATCAACTCAACAAAATAAGGAATGTTGAGTTGATTACCTGGAACATCTGACTCTGTCTCCAAAGCTTGCACCGGTTTCTTTTCAAGCCACATGTTCACATCTTCTTTAGTGTCTTCCCCTTTAACCTCAACAGAAGAAAGAGGGTCCAGGTTCCCTGTTCTGATACGCTGAGGTGTCATTTCTATGAGGTTTAAATTCTTGTGAGGAAGTGCCACTAGCGGTATTGATTTGCTGCTTTCTGAAATCGTAAACTTCATGTCGCTAATAAGCGGTGTTCGGGGCTTGTATTTGGCGTGCACTGTCGGTGACAGACGATTGAAGATTGTTCACCACGATGGGTGGAGCGGCAAGTTGTGCAACCTGGGGTGGTCCCTGTGGCGAGGTTGCAATGAAGGTGTTGATCATGATCAATTGCTTGAGGATGTCGTCGAGTTGCTTCCAAATTAGGGTTTCCATCAGATCGAGGTCTATGCTCCGTTGGAGTCTAGTTGGTTAGGAAACCTGGACTCTGATACCAGAATGCTATGTGCAAGGATTTTGTAGAAAGGGAATATTTGAGAAGTGAGGTTGAAGAGAAGAGTTATAGAGAAGGAATGACAATCAGAGTAAGAGAGGCTGTGATGACGATGAGAAATTAAGGTTTATTCATTACTTTATTACTCATCTATTTCTTAGTTTGAGTACAGAATATAAAGAAACCAAGTTGCTAAAATTACATTACGATCCTACTACTTTGCCAAAATCTAATTAATACACATAAGTAATATGTATGTGACAGTGCTCGTATGGATGATCAAATTATGTTAATGGGATCACAACTTAACAGAGCCACCTGCCTCGAGGTGAGTACGACTATTTGTTTGAGGCCAAATGCACACCAGAGAGTTTGCTTAATTTGAAAATACAATTTTGGCTTGGCGCTTCTGGGAAGGCTCTTCTTTATGGGCTAGGTTTGTGCGAGCCAAGTACATCCGTCCGAGGGGG
>NQLW01000053.1:2585577-2659355 GCA_002312845.1 Kalanchoe fedtschenkoi | reverse complement strand
TAGACACAAAGGATCCGCTCTTTGGCAAAACATTGTTCCTTTCGTTCATTTACTTCACAACAAGGTAAAATGGATCTTTGGTCGCGACTCTATTTCGATGGGATCGGCCTTCCCGGATTGGCCTATGGATTTGGAGCTGAGTTCTAAGGAAGTATCTAATGTTGTATCGAACACAAAAGTGATGAATTCTCTCCCGATGGATCGGAGGAACTTACTTCAGTCCGTAATCATTGATCCCCGAGCTAATGATCAGTTAGTATGGGAGGACTCTCCTTCTGGGAAGCTATCTGCAGCCAGGTTTCGGTTATGGATGAATCCAAGTCAGGGCAGTAGGGATTTGAATCGGATTTGGGCTCAAGCTATTCCTATGAAAATTTCCGGATTCCTATGGTGTTTGTTCAACAATGCATTATCGGTGGATCTTCGAATTCAGAGCAAGGGTATTCATCTAGCATCTCGGTGCCGGTGCTGTCAAGAGGGGAATTATGAATCTATTGATCATCTGTTTGTCCAAGGCTTCTTAGCTTCATCTCTATGGAACTTCTATGCTCCAATTTTTGATAAGCCTCGAGTTTCATCCATATTCCATCTGAGGTGGAGTTGGATCAGACAGAGGAAGCCAGCGTCTGTTGTTGTGGCGTGTGGTCTCTGAAAATTATGGTGTGAACGTAACAGAAGGATGTACGACGATATAAGTGCCGAGCAGGTCGTAATCAGACGGGTTCAGCGATGGTGTTTTACCCTCTCAGTATTAATCAAGCCTACCAAATTGTCGTCGGCTTCCGAGGCGTTAGCGTTGAGGGCTTTGAGTCTTTCGATCCTGGTTATTCCTCGTCCTATGATTTGATGGGTATGATGGGATCTGGGAAAGGTCTTACGCTTAATGTTGATGGGTCCGTGTCTTCATTAGGAGTATGAGAGAGCATTGGTCGGTTAACCGCACCGAATTAACCGAATTTCAAAAGTGCCGACCAATAACCGAACCGAATTATATGGTTAACCGATAATTCGGTTATCGGTTAAATATCCAATTAACTGAATTTAACCGATTTAACCGAACAAATATATATATATTTTATAAATTATAAATTTATATGCAAAAAAATATTTTTATATAATAATTTTATTTTTTGGTTAATTCGGTTAACCGAACTCAAAAATATCTCTTCCATTAAGCGAACCGAATTAACCAAATTTTATTCGATTTTTGACCAAATTAACCGATTCACCGAATTAACCGAACCGACTTAATTCGATTAAGCTATATCGGTTCGGTGAATCGGTTTTCACCGAACAATGCTCTCCCCTAATTAGGAGCCTCCGGAGGTGAGGTGATTCGAGATGTGCATGGAGCTCCAAAGTTGTAATTCTCTTCCGTCTTCAACAACGATATTTCAAACACAGTGGCTGAGTTCAAAGCGGCCTTATATGGCCTCAAGGCAGCTAAGGGTGCATCGCTATCAATATCGTAGTTGCAAACAGATTCCCTAGTTCTAGCTCAGGCGATTAATGGGTCTTCGGCTTGCCCTTGGGAGTGCTGCTATCTTCTAAGGGAAATCTTATTGGAGCTGGATGGTGCTAAAGTTCAGCATATATTTCGCGAGGTAAATTCAGTGGCGGACCTTTTAGCAAAGGAAGCTTCTACTACCAGGACGAAGATATCCGTCAGTTTAAATGATTTTTGTAGAGGAGTTAGGTCTTCTATTTTACTAGATGCTAGGCGTATGCCTTCTTGTCGTGTATCCTAGACCTGTTTTTGTTTTTCTAATAAAGTGATCCTCATTCAAAAAAAAAAAAAAATAGAACCTGACATTTGCATAACCATCCATCAAACAGAATGGACCGTTAAGCAATAAAGCTACTTGAAAAAGAAAAGATGAACGAGATAGAGGATAATGAGGTTGGTTACCTTTGCTCTCAGGTGCCCAACAGAGCTACTCAACTCTGGGAAAACATGCTGTACTAACATGTTCTCAAGCTCAGATTTGAAAGGCTCGGTTTGTTTCAGTTTGTCACATAATGTCCCAATAGCAAGAAGTGCACCATCCTTCTGCCGATGAGACTTGAATTCTGCTGGTGCTTCGTCATATCTATATATGTATTGCCGTTATCATATTTTAATCCTACTAAACAAATATGGAGTCTACGAAATAAAAGCAATTACTAATACCTTTTAAAAACTTCCACAATGAATTGTATAAATTTATGAAGATTCTCCTTTCTGTGTTTCCTGACCAATTCACTTACAAAATCCATTGATGCGGTTCTTGGACTATATAAGTCCTCAATGATATCTATAATATATCGAAATTGTTTATTATACAAAACAGATGATTGCCAAGATATATAAGTGGACCGAAACATAGCAACAAGTGATTTGTTTCATCAATCAGGATCACTAACCGAGTAAATAGCCTATTTAAGATGTGAATAGTCCATTTCTTCACTTTCCACCAGCCCCATGATTTCCGCAACTCAGGATCCAGTGTTTGGTCCTCCACAGGAACAGGCCTTTCTAATAAATTAAGAAACAGTGCCATCCACAGATTGAACACAGCAGGGTCCAATAGCTTTTTGTGTATTTCTAACTGCAATGAAAATAAAACAGAAGCGAAGAAAAATATATAAGCACCAGTTGATCAACAGTGCCATGCTACTTTAGTACAAAACAAATATCTTTAAAGGTGAGAAAAACTGACTGCCAACAAACAAGAGAGAGTCCAAGAAACATTCACTTCTTTAAAATATAGATAATTACAGGATGATGAAATTCAGAAGTATTTATAAGCATAATACACTTGCTAGAAGAAAGCAAAATCAAAATGTCACTTGACTTTAATAAGCTTCACCTTCGACCAAATTGCGTCATCACAAAAAGAATATATTAAAACGTAAAAGAGATCAATCGAATAGTGAGACAAGGCTTACATAAATAGACGACCAGAATATTTCAACAGAAATTAATAACGCAAATAGTTACGATGAAATGGCAGCACCTATCCAAGTTTAGTAAACATTTTAAGTACCACGTCAACTTCGGAGAAAAGGAAACAACTTCACCATGTTCAAGATTGATATCCTCGCTGATATACTTACTCATATTTCCTTGTGAGGATCCGGAGAATAAACAATGCTCCATAAACTTGTTGGTCTTGTAAATTTTGCTTCACCCAGTGAAGAAGGTTGGGCCATTGTTCAGGATAATCAGCATTGATAATAGTCTTGATGCACTCACCAAGCTGTGCCCTGCAATGACGAGGTACTTGGATAACTGAATAGCAGGAAAAAATGTTGAGTTTGGAAGAAACTGTATTAACAATAGATAACTATCTGAAAAAAAAATATTAATACTTAAAAAAGTTATCTTAATTGTTTGAGTAGACCAGCCATATATGCACAAAAATAACGAATAAGAATAAAAGATTACCTAACAATTACGAGGCATCCACAAGCCAAGCCGGGTATCATAGTAGTTCTTAGTACAGCATACACGAGAATTTAAAAATCTAGAGACTTAGTGGTTCTTTAATCTACTTCTCCCATAAACTCAGACTAGATTTATATACTAATAAGCCTTCAAATAAATAGGACTTCTAATCTAATTAAGCCAAGAGCCTGACATTAAATATATGAAACTTTCCAAATAAACTCTAAATTTCCATAATAATGATGCAAGACAATAGTACAACAATTTCTGTTATGAATAGCGCTTCTATTCAATATAAGGACTCTTGTTAGTAAATTGTTTCCACACTCAAAACTAATTGACAATGAGTGAGAGAGTCCAACTATATTTATAGGTTAGTGTTTGAGCTCAAATGGGCGATGTGGGATACAATCCCTTAATATGCACCAACACCCCCCTCACTTGCGAGATCGTAAGCGGATGAAACCACATCTGACAGAAGACACCGTATTAAATCAATATCTCGCAAGTGGGACCTTGTGCGGACGTAACCAACACGTTTGACCGGTAAATTTTCTCTTGAAAAATCCATCAAGGCCATCAAATCCTTTTTTTTTTATATAGAAGGACACCAACTACAAACATTTGAGATTTAAAGACATTTACATAAAGATATGTAGCTAGTGCAAACATATTTAGGAAATCCTTTATCAAAAGCAAAGATGGTGCATATACCTTTTCAAAGATTAACAAATCATGTGTATAGAAGAGTAGTAATCTTTAGCTTTGATTATTTTGGCTGAATTAAAATTAAATGGATAAAACCCAAAATGAACCCTGATCTACCTACCACGATTTCCAAAACAAGAGTGCGATTAAAAAAATTGGACTGATTTTCTAAAACAAAATTTACTATTACATTCCTAAACTAATATTATTATAGATTGAGATTTGTGTGCGACAATTATGTCGTTTAGTTATCACAATAAATAATATCGTTTTGCGTACATAAATAAAACGACGTTTTTTCATACTCAATCATTCATAATTCTCAGCAAATTTAATAAGATCAATTATATTTGAGAAATCAAACAAACTGATCTTAAGTATCATTCAAAATCAGTCCAATTTTTTTTCATCGCACTTTTTTTTTTAAAATTATGACAGTTCGGAATGCAATTAGATAAGATGCGATAGTTCAGGACTCTTTTGAAATTTTTTGCAAAATTAAATCACCACCAAAGAGATATAAGAAGACAAAATCAAATTAATTCTCCGCTTATCATGTGGATAATCAACTTAAATATATTAGGGAAAAATACAAAAAAGGGGTGCGTACTATCACATCCCTAATTTGTAATTCTGAGGTATTTCTATTTTTGGCCCCCATTTGTAATAACAATATTTTCAATTACAACCAATTCAGAGGTATCCCTAGATGCTATATCTCTGATTGTTGATTTTGTAAATTTTATGATCAAATGTTATTAAGGTATGAGTGTGTTTGAAAATAATAAAATTATATTGGATGTAATTGAAAATATTATTATTACAGATGGGGGGTCAAAAACAGAAATACTTCAGAATTGCAAATTAAATATAGTAATGTCTTTAATTTGCAAGTGCTAATAGTACACACCTCTTTGTCGTACTTTTCCCAATATATTATTTTGATTCAGTAAAAACTAAATTAGATGTTATAATTTGTTTTGTAAAAAACTGAACAAATGAAATGAAATTGATGGGTCGGGTCGAAAAGAATGTATGGGTCGCAGCCTCTCTCCAGACGCGTCCGTCAAAATGTTTTCATGGTTGACCAGGTCGCTCATAAAATAGAACACAACAGCTACTGTTGGTTTTGGACTTGGTATCATGGAGGATGACAGATCATTGGAGGTGCGGGCGATGGAGTCGCTAGGCTTTGGCTTTGATCTTACTTGCGACTTCAGGTTAAATTATGCCAAAAGGAGCGGCAGGCTCATAGAGCTCAACCAGTCCAACAAGAGGGATGTCATCTTTCCCGGAGGTCCCACCTTTAAGGATGTGTCTGTGGATATCAGATGTGACAAGGGCGATAGGATTCGCTTTCAATCCGATGTCCTCGAATTCAATCAGGTCTCCTTGTGCTCTCTCTCTGGCTTCATACACTAGATGCTTATAATAAACACTTGAATCAAATCTCTCATTTCTAATACCCAGCTTCTGCTTCACTAATTTTTTAAAATTCCCCTACTTTAATTTTGCTCTCTCCCAGTGGTTGGGCTTCTATACTGAGTTTAAGCATATCATTTAGAGAGAGAAATAGCATTCATTATTAGAAGATATAGCCATGTTGTTTCATAAATGAGACCAAAAAATGTACAATTTCTCATTTTATGTTCATGCTGAGGAGGCTTTACACTCTACTTGGATGTTCATTTTTTTTTTTTTTTAAAAAAAAACTTTATTCTGATACTTTCTTTACTTTCGTGTAGATGTCTGAGTTGCTGAATCAAAAAGCTTTGGTGCAAGGGAAAATTCCTTCAGGCTATTTCAATTCGATTTTTGGTTTGAGCGGGATGTGGTTTAATGATGCTTCTGATACCAAATACATTGCTTTTGATGGTTACTTCATTTCATTATACTATTTACACCTGACAGCGTCGCCCCTTGTTCTTCAAGAAAGTGTGAAGAAGGCTGTTCCTTCTCATTGGGACCCTGTAGCCTTGTCCCGGTAAAACTTACTTTTATCTGACTTTTTATATTTTGGAAACACTCTGAAAAGTGAATGAATCAGTCTCAATTAACAATGTCGGCGACATGTGCTTTTTTTCCCAATCTATTCCAGTTTCACTGTTTATGCTCTCTATAAATGAAGTCTTCATTTTTTCTCACTATAATAGTCACTTTTCAATCATGAAAAAGAAATGTATGACAATAAGGTTGCTTTAGATGAAATATGACCTCAGAGTCCCCCTGATTGTGTCAAGGAATATTTAGGTAAATTAAACGCTGATATAATATGTTTCCCTTTCAACTGATATTGGTACCAACCAATAATAGCATATCAGCATCCCCTGAAACTTTTTATGCATAGAATTTATTATATACTGCAGTTTAAATATGTACTTTGTTGAGTTGATTTTCTTGGACAATTGATAATCAACTATATTAGGCAGGTTCATCCAGACATATGGAACTCACATAATAGTTGGAATGGCCATCGGTGGTCAGGATGTTATATGTGTCAGGCAGATGCCATCATCGACGATCCCTACTACTGATCTCCGAAGACATTTGGAGGATCTAGGAGATTCTATATTTTCAGATAGAAGTCCTACTTTGTTACAGAGGAAAACAGTGGATGGCAAACAGAAGGTAGGTATTCCACAGCAAAAAAAATTTCCAAAATATGATTTTTTATTTTTTATTGATTTACTCTTTAAACTCATGCAGGTTCCAGAGGTATTTAGCCGTATACTCGAGTCAAATCCGATGCAATTGAGCACCATCACTGAAACGTCAGGCAAGGATGTAAGTCATGCTTTTGTGAAGTGATGCATAATTGAAATCCAAACTTTAGGGTTATGACTTGGTTTTTTTTACAGGGCCTGTCTCTTATTTGGTCAAAAAGAGGAGGGAATACACTTTGTAAAAACCATACGAAGTGGCTTCAATCAGTGCAAGCCAAACCTGATGCAATACTATTTAAATTTGTGCCCATCACTTCTCTTCTTACTGGAGTAGCAGGCAGTGGATATCTTAGTCATGCAATCAATTTATATCTACGCTGTAAGTCTGCCACATCTTGATTTGAAGCCATATATTAGAGTCACGTAGTTTTCCATCAATGTTCCGATATTCCTATTTATGAGTGGGGCATGGTTTAGCTTGCTTCATCTAATTGCCGCATTTAGCAGCTCATTGCAATCCATGCAATGTTCACATGTAAGATTCAGGTAGCTTCTATCATTAACGCTGTATTTTGATGAATGTACTGTTGACTTTTGGTGTTGGTTGATATGTCGCTACATGTGCTATCGTGTTGCTGTTTCTTCATAGAAAAAATAGCCTTGATTTGGTAGAATTACAGTTCCAAATGTACTTGTTCCTATTGGCCCTGTAATTGATAGAGAACTATCTGTCTCAATATTTGATTTAAGTGGCATTAAGCCCTTAGTTTTGCTATTGAATGTCATATCTTGGCATGACAGTATGAGTTTGTCCGAATTTTCTCCTAGATAAGCCTGCACCTAAAGACCTGCAGTATTTTCTGGAGTTTCAAGTTCCGATCCAGTGGGCACCATTGTTCAATGAGCTACCTCTCAGGCATCAACGGAAGAAGGCAGCATGCCCATCCCTTCAGTTTAGTCTTTTTAGTCCTAAGATTCATATAAGTTCAACTGAGGTGAGCACCGATACCTTAGTTACTTTGGTACAGAATGCTTATTTAATGGTCTATTTTCACGTGGCCTGCTCACCGCTTCTCATGAGAAATATTACACAATCAATTAGTATAATTTTTGTATGTTTTGTGCTCTTTTATTTGAGGAAAGAGAGTCTGCATTACGCTTAGTGGTACCACCGCATGTTTTGTACCTTAGTTACTCTTTTATTTGTGCTCCTTTATTTCATCAATACCAACTAGGTGTTAGCCTAGTGGTTAAGAGTGTTGTCTAACAACCCCAGGATCCTAGGTTCATATCTTGGTGGTACTGCATTTACGTGCGTGAGCTGGTCCGGAGTAAAGGCGTCACTATCAAGGTGGAAGGGGTGTGCGGCTCCCTGACCACCGCAAAAAAAAAAAAAAAGTCTGCATTACGCACTACAAAAGCTCTATATATGTACTTGCGAAAATGGCCAAATACCCTTGATATATGTTAATGTATTTTAAAATGATAAGGTATGGTAGCTATTTTAAACATTAAAACAAAAGATATGAAATATTTGAATCATTTCATAATGACTTATTTATCCCTAGTGTTATTGTTTTGATTTATTTGTTGATAATGACCAAAAAGTTTTATACATGTACTTGCGAAAATGGCCAAATACCCTTGAGATATGTTAATGTATTTTAAAATGATAAGGTATAGTAGCTAATATAAAACATTAAAACAAAGGAAATGAAATATTTGAATCATTTCATAATGACTTATTTATCCCTAGTATTTTTGTTTTGATTTATATGTTGATAATGACCAATGCGCCCCTGTCATTTCAAAATACATAAGTACATATAAAATGTGTTTGGATATTTTCGCATGCACATGAAGAAAAATTTGTACGGTGTCAGCCAGATTTTCTTCCCCTTTTTATTTTTTGTACTTCTAAAGTGTATTTTGATCTTTAGCAGCGAAATTCGAACTTTGCAGTAGCAGATTATGATACCTATTTATAAACTTTGAAGTTTCAGAAGCAGATTATGAACTTTAGAAACAATAGAATGTAAACTCTGAACTTTTTTAATCTTTGAAAAAAACTACATAGAATGGCTTTGTAAATACAGAAGTATGAAAAAAATGGGTTTTAGTGGTTTATACTGGAAGAGAAAACGAAAAAATGAGTTTCAAAGAGAGTGTGTAAATGGGTATCTGATTTACCCCTAAAAACACCTATTTAATTGAACTTTTGTGTTGAAGCATTAATTATCCGCTACCACCCTCAAATGTCATCGTAGCCATTGATAAAAGTTTACCTACAGTTGGATGAGATTATTAGGTCTCTCCATAATGGGGGTTATAATTTTAACGGCTGTATACATATTTTGAAAAACTTGTATACTTTGAAGGTCATATGATTTGGGGACCATTAATTTGACCACACAATAAAAGCATTCATTGTAACTCTGACAGATCTGTTATCCTAATCTATATGAAGAATATGACATAAGAATTAACAATAATATAACTAGGATTTATTGAAATTATTCATTAACATCATTGACAGTGATCAAATCATTTTGCTAAACTTCATGTGGAAACTGGAATCATCTATTTTTCTCAACTTGTTGTCTGAAATACTCATGATAAGATATCACCATTACGAGCTAAAAAAATCTGTGCTCTGTAGTAGAATAATTCAAGAGGATCCCTAAAAGTTTCGTATACATGGTCTCGCATTGTAAATTTAAATTCATCTGATAATCATTGCCTGTGCTGACACTTTGAAGGATTTTTTTGACATCAGGTAACAACCAATGAGAAACCGGTAACTGGCTTGCGTCTGTTCTTAGAAGGCAAGAAGTGCAACAGGTTGGCTGTACACGTGCAGCATCTTTCTAGCCTGCCAAATGTCATGAAACATTCACCTACTGGTGACACAATCCCTCTAATGTCTCAATGGAGGGGCTCGGACGACTTGGACCCTCAGGATCAATTCTTTGAACACGTTAAATGGAGGAAATTTTCTAGTGTCTGTACATCAGTGGTGAAGCATGACCCAAACTGGCTACGAGGAGATGCAAAAGGTGTGTTCATTGTAACGGGTGCCCAACTCATTTCCAAAGGATCATGGCCCAGGACAATTCTTCACCTACGACTTCTGTACACCTATCTACCCAACTTCAACATTGGGAAGAAAGAATGGGCTGGACCACCGGAAGCTTCCCGCAAGTCCAATTTCTTAACCAACCTCAGCACCACGTTCACATTCACTCAAGCCACTACTCGAGCAACCACTGGAGCAGAGAAGCAGCAAGCTCCTGCCGCATTGAACTCTGGTGTGTTCCCTGAAGGGCCGCCAGTCCCAGTGAGATCAATGAAAATGCTGAAATACATAGAGACAGCGGAGGTGGTGAGAGGGCCTCATGACACACCTGGTCACTGGTTGGTTACAGCTGCCAGCCTCACTACAGAAGGTGGGAAGATTGGTCTGCATGTTAAATTTGCACTCTTAGATTACTCACAGGAAGCATGAAGTTAAAGCTGGTTTTTTATTTCCTTTACATCTGGCCTCGTTCGTCCAGTTTACGTTTGTGCGTGCTGTTCTTGTTTGGGTGTGACGCATATTCTGATACAACTCTATTTTTTTGTTTCTTCCTCCAAACTTAGAATGTATAATATATACATAAATGAATGGATGCACATATCCTTGTTGAATGCCAGTCGTTGGTCTAATGTCACAAGCCATCTGTCGGCATAAATTTACAAGCACAAGAAGCTGTAGTGAAAAGCTTTGATTTAAAGAAAGTCGGAATTGCAAACACCGATAAAAATTCACTTAATTTATGCTTTTCCTTATTAATTTTGTGTTTTTAACATTCTGTCAAAGACATAACTGTGAAAGAATTATTAAAATGACATAAATAAGGCAAAATTGAGCAAGAACGAGACTCCAAAAAATCAAACGTCAAAATCTTGAACTTCAAAACCCAAAATGTAGTTTGGTATGAACAAGACACGAGTGCAAATTATTTAGCACGAGTGACCATTTGTGTCGCTAATAAAAACCGTTATCAATGTTAAAAATTTATGTTGAAATTGGTTCTATCCCACGTCGTCTGGATATGGGTAAAATGTTTCTTCCAAGTTCATATAAAAGAAGCTTCACTTCCTCATTCCAAGATACACCAATCCTTAGGGGGAATTTTGTTGAAACAATTGGATCCAATATCTTAGGGGGACTTTCAGGATTAGAAAGATTGATTTTCACCTTAAACGCAATGAGGCTAGCATTTATTTACCTCCATACACTTATTTATTGACTATTTTGAGATTATAAATGAAAAGTATAGGTGAAAGCTAGTCATGATCTTCAGAGATTGTTTTGATACCACATGATAGACATTCTCAAGTAAGCATGATGTTGGACGAATCATAGTTGTTGAGCAAGTTGTTCGCTAGGAAGTTTGGGAAATAATGAAAAAAGATAATAAAAGAGGGAAGTTTTTCATTGCACTTTAAAGGCACTAAGAATTATGGCCATGATATATGTTAACATTTGAATATTTTATACATGCATAAAATAAACCAGTTTGTAGTTCAATTTCTTAGCTATTTGTGGCATCGGAAAAGGTCGGGCATCAAGCATCAAAATTTTTCTTTGACCATTGATTGGCTTTTTCAAACTTTATCAATTAGATTCAATCAAAATGATATGCTTTGAATCTAATTCGAACTATAGTAAGGAAGATCCAACTTTAAAAAGTGGCATTAAGAGTTTTTGTCTTAAATGAAACCTTATTGTCATCATCTTTGAAAAACAAACATCCTACCATTACCCATCTCAACTATAGCAGAGTACTCATCTCATGTTCAATCTTAACTTACTCATATATGCCTATATCATCCATTGATTTTTGTCGTATGCATCGAAAAGTATATTTTTATGTCTAACATGCAACATATTAAGAGTTTGTCAAGTAATTCACTAAAGTATTTTGTATGCACCCAACTATAAACTCAAAGAAAAGACCTTAAAACATTGAAATACAAAATTTATAAAGCTCTTCAAGAACGAAGACTAAAAACATAAACCTTAAAAGCCAACATGCCTAGAAAATATTTAAGTGTTGGTTTATTGCTCATATTGAGGTTTATTTAGAAATGATTTTAATTACATGAAGTGTTCAATAAATCAAATTTTTTATTTTTACTAAATATTTGATAAGTCTCAACCATCCGCTCTTAAGAAAATTATATTTATATGCTCCATCACTTTTCTCATCCACCAAAAAGAGTAAAAGTAAAATTTCTGATCCCACAAATCCTTGCCCTCCTAGCCAAACTTTTGGCGATCGCCTTAACCGCAGACCTCCTCGTAATTTCGGTCTTCTTCTTCTGAGGTACATCAACTCTATATATATGGTTTCCATGACTACTGTTTCTCAATTGCAATTCTTATTCAAACAACCAAAGGTTGCAGCATCAGCTTCATTATCGCCACTTTCGCTTTCTAGAATTGAACATGTCTGAAAAAGTTGATTGGTACCGCCGATGAGGGCAACGATTATCGCTTCCTCCCTATGGCGGCTGTGACGAAGAGGTTACCCAGGTGAGGCCAAGGGATTTCTGGAGGAAACAGGGTTTGTAGCCATGAAGCTGCACACCAGGATCAAGTCCAGGAAGGAGATAAGCCGAGCGAGGCCCCCTGGTGTTGCCAAGTGGGAGCCCTCACCCTCAGTCGATGATTATTTGAGGTTCAGCGTCAAAACATGTCAACCCGTGACAAGAATTGCTGCTTTCAGTGACAGTCACCTGTGGTTGAATTCTGATTGTATTTCAAGGTTTTTTTTAAAAAATATTGAAAAATAATAACACAAGTAAAATTATACTTACTATATAAAGACGTTTTAAAAATAATTTATTAAATGAAAGTAAATCATTCAGCAATCAAAAATCAAAAGTGGTCTAACCACTGTCAAGCCATTCAAATTCTCATATTGAAATCAACATTCCACTCTTAATTTTGCAGAAAACACCTTATACTCACCAAACTAGTAGCTAGTGGAGCAATAACGAGCACAATAATAATAAGCAACAAAAATGAACCCCAACCACATACACTTTCCAATCCTCATCTGAGGCACCTTGGCATAAGTTAAGAAAATTAGCTCCATCCTTTACATGCGGCTACTTGTTGTCACATTATGCTCTTTGGTGACCAATTATCTTTTATTTGTGATATAATCAATAATTTCATTAAAAATATCTAACAACATGAAATGGGATCATGTTTTTTGCAATCACTTGGATTCCCTGATCACCCACAAAGAGGTTGATTTTCACTTTTTACAATTACAGAAAAAAAGTTTGAAATTCTTATCTGCGATTTTTGTTTCCATTGATGGTTCACAGACACGTTACAAGAAACTTTTACCCATCAAGATTTTGAGGGCCACAAAGATCCACCAGAGCTGCTAATACTCAGGAGGTATTACCACATATAAATTGATAGCTACTTTTATTTAAGTTTCATCTTTATATAATATTACCTATTTTGACTTTTCTCCCATCAGTGAGTATAAGAGGACGCTCAGAGTTTGAGTCCTTTGATGGAACTATTTTTTTCTCATTTTGTGTTTTTTTATCTTATTATGGATGAGTGCAGGATTACAAGAAGGGGCACAGTCCACTCAGAACTACCGGCAGGAGAAGGAAGTCAAATGTTCCTAGGTTTGACACTGGAACCAGGTTTCGACTTGTCCCAGAGGCATGCAACTCGTTATTACGCATAATAGAAGGGGGATGGGGTGATGAGGGAACAATCATCATTTCCCAAATCGGCTCACCATGCAGTGGTGTTAACTCAGGATTACGGACTCGGTGTATGGAATAACTTGTCTCCCAACTTGGGGTTTGTGTTGGTTGGAGGGCAGCCATTGAATGAACAAGTGTGGCCCGCTAGTGACTATTTGAGGGATGAGTTTACTATGGCAAGGCACTGCAGATACCGTCAGACAAAACAGTAATAATTAAGTACCAATGACGACACTATACTACTTCTAATGGAACATGGTTGAAACATCAGAAGACATCACAGTTCCAACAACAACAGTTCTCGGCCTTGACCACTTAGTTCACATATGTTCTTTGAACAAGTTTAAAAAATTGTCAAATCTTATTCCCACTGATAGCAATAAAAATTAATTGATTTAATGGAGATTTTATCTCTCTTGAGGGTTTGAATTTTGTACGTGTCTGATAGGGCAATAATTTACCCTATTTTAGGTGCCTAGTTCAGGGGTCAAGCTCGCAAATGAAGGAACTGCAGGGGTCAATCTGCAAATATGAAGACTACTGACTCGATCCAGATTGAGCTGAACAAAACAGCACGATCCAGATCGAGCTGAACAAAACAGCACGATCCAGACCGTGTCATACGGCGGCGCTCGATCCAGATCGAGCTTCACAAAAACAAGCACAATCCAGACCGTATCTTATGTCGGTGCACGACCCAAAACTCGATCCAGATCGAGCTGACACGTGGCGGGCCCAGAAAAGGCAGTTTCTAATTCTCTTTTAGGAACCCTTTTGGCAATAGAAATTCTACGAAGAATAGTCTAAGGTGACAGATCACCTATAAATATGAGTCTAGGTCTCATTCTTCAAATGATCAGACAGACACAGAAGCCTGAGGAGTCTTCCATTCAGAGTTGGAGTATCACGAGACTAAACCTTCTTCTACCTTTCTAGTTTTACTTTCATTATTATTGTGATTGTATTACTATGATGCGTAGTGAGTAGTCTTCCTATTCTAGGATCCTACGGATCCTAGATTGTTGTAAACTCATATTCATGTTTATCAATTAAGTATTTTCATTCATTATTGTTCATGCCTCTTTGAATTACATATATGCATGTCATGTGTATGGTTGGTTGTCTTATTGATCTTACACTCCTTGTCTTAGGAATTGCCATGCGTAGTAATTTAGAGTTAAATTATGCATGCTAGATGAATTAAATTTAGGATTAAATTTACTATCCTCTAGGCCAGGATATTCCAACTCACGAAGACTAGAATCGGGTTGGGTTGGATATTCTGCTTAGTTGTAGTCAATATCCCTAGTCAACCGAAGACCAGAATCGGGAGCTTGCCTAGGAATATTGAGTAGTTTGTTTATCCTGTGACTTGGCTGCATGTTTAGGATATATTAGTACAATAACCCTTTGACTAGTACTTGTGAGCTACGAAGACCAGAATCGGGAAACAACACAGTACGAAATCAATTGTAGTCAATAATTTGCTGTGGGAAACACTCAGAAGTCGGACTCACAGTAAATTATTGAGTTATTATGCCGAATTATCAAAACTGCATGATACATTATGGATGATTACTTGTGTTTCAATGTTACATGAGAGTTTGCATACAATTTAGGTGAAGTAGAAATCCTAGGATGTCTTAGTAATCTGAACACAACTTCCATTCACAACTGTTTCTGTTTTGTAGTTCTTAATTTAATTCAAAAATCATTCGTCTAGGATTAAATACTCATTAGCTAGGATATTAGTGCCTCTGACAAGCCTTACTTGCTCCTCTGGGTTCGACTCGGACTTCCTGATTTTATTTGACTGCAACTGATCCCTGAAACATAACATTGACAAATATATAGGGTCAAAAATACGCTTGTCAGTGCTTCTTATATCTCCACGCCCTCTATATTCTCCATACATTTTTCATGACTACTTGTTAGCTGGAAAACTAAATGGGAGTCACTAGTTGGATATTTAGACACAAGAACTGTGATTTTTTAAACAACTTTAGTGTCTGATATTTCATGGTTAAAAAGAGTGTCCTAGAGTCGGTGAATTCTTTAGTCGACCAAAAAACACTCTAATTTCTCTCTAGAAAACATCCTCAACCGAAGGCGGAGGAGGAGGGTGGAGGCAGGCCCTCCTCCTTGCACATCCTTCTACCCCAACCCCAGGCCCTAGCCTCCCTGCTTCCCATCCAGCTAGTAGCTTGCTCCTCCGCCTTGCTCGCCCAGCCGCCTCCATCCACAGAGTTCTGAATCCCTGTTCGTAGGGTGTTTCGGCAAACTGCGCGCCTGGCGCGGTCGCCTATTGTCTGGCTCCTCGGACCAGTTCGGGCCCCACCCCCATAAAGCCTCACGACGCCTCCACTCTACCGGCCATGGCCGCTGTCCGCTATCCGCAGCCCCATCTCGGGCGACCCATCGTTGTCGTTTAGCCACCAGACCGGATCAAACTCATCCCAGCCGCTAGCCCTGAAGATCCCCATCCGCTCGACCGATCCTGCGGCACCCCCGCCACCGTCAGATTCCGTCACCCTAGTTCTCATCGCAAGGTCTGCTCCTAGAGACCAAAGTCCTTATTTGTAGGAGAGCTCGTAAGTCATCCCTCGCGGCGCCAGACTCCTCCTTCCTGATGAAATCTCTTCTTCTCCGTCGCAGGTCACTCAATCTCTCGCATGGTGCGGGTTCTCTCTGATTGTCTCGGACCGCACTGAATCTCGTAACCCAGCTAAACCTTGCCACGCCTCGCGCCTCATCCCAGATCTCGCGCGTCTCAGACCCTTGTCCGACACCATATCTGGCCATTGAGGCCGTCTGTCTTGATCGATCTCCCTGGAGTTAGCCTCGCCGGCCTCAAATGGTTGCATTCCGATCTTCGTCGTCGATCGTCTCTCCGGTTACCTCAACGAGCCCAACCTAGCAGAGCGCGCAATCCGATTCGTCGTTTTCGAACCGCTCAGCTGCAACCTCAACCCCCATGCCCATTCCCCACTCCCATCCAGCCTGCTGCAGACGCTCGTGCCTGCACCTCGAGTGTCGCGAGGGCCTCGTGCCTTGTGCGCCTCGAGCGTCACACCCGTCTCCATCAGTCGCGTCGCCTTATCCTTCCCTCTCACGTGCGTGCCGTCCTCTTCTGCACGCCCAACATGTTTGTCCTTCTCAGACCATGTGAGCAGCCCAAGAGCCTGGCCCAGCACTATGAAACCATTCAGGCCCGCAACCCAATTTCAATAAACTCTATGAACCATCCCATGTAGGCTCTTTGAGCCATCTATTTCATGTAGGCATTCCCGCAATAAGTCCATTTGGACCCCCTTTTCAATAAAATAAATTATTATAAAAAAAAAAGTGTCCTAGCCAATAGGTAAGACCCTTAACTCTTGATTCAAACTATCCTCACTTATCCTCTCAACTTTATGTTTTAATCCTCTCACCACATTTGGTGACCGCCTCACTTTAGAGGGATTATAGCTCTCGAGTTCGAATCCCCGAAAGTGGGGAACCACTATTGATCCTCTTTTTAAAAAAAATAAAAAAAAATCCTCTCACCACCATTTTGCAAATGCAAGGTCCCAATTCAAATGTCAATCTACTTGCACCAATTGAAATGTGCTACACTCAGCAACAGTAACAATTATAACAATTTATATGATTTTTCTTGTATTTTAGATAGTCATATGTTTTCCTGGTAAATAAAGAAGACTCCTATTCCATATTGTAGCCTCTATAACTGCTTTGTTGTGAAGAATTACCTCTCATATGAAGATAACAACCAAATATCCGCGATTTATCAATGTGATAAAATAAATTACCTATATATGTATGATAAGGCCTTCAATCACTTTACACAATCAATAACCCGCAGTTAACCAGAGCAACAAGAGTAGCTGGAGATTTGCTTCGATTTGTCAGTGCCATTGGCATCAAGAGTCACTCTCTTGCCATATAGCTCTGGTTTTGAAGATTCTGAGTTCAAATTTTTTCTTCTGACGTTGTTGTATATTTCTCTTATAACTAGTTCAAAAGCTTCCTGTACATTAGTAGAATCCAGAGCGGAAGTCTCAATGAAGAACAATCCTTCCGATTCTGCTATGCTCTTGCCTTCCTCAGGGCTGATAGCTCTGATATGTTCTAAATCCCATTTGTTCCCAACCAAAATCTTTGCAACAGTTGAATCCGAGTGAGCTGCATATGATAGATATCTTAGTTGTCATAGCACATGGAACACAATAAATCAAGAAAATAACACATTTGCTCAGAATAGAAATACTGAACGAATGGTATAAGGGATGCTTGGACGGTATAGTTCACGGACCTATCTGATACAGCAGTATACACATTTCGAATTGTATGACTTTTAGAGATCCTATCTGATACAGTAGTCTACCAAGTTCTAATTGTATGACTTTTAGAGGTGCAACTTACTTCAACGGCCCTTTGTAATACCGGAAAGTTTCCTCTCAACTCACACTGAATTCTTATCAAGTTCAAGTTCAAGTCCAAAACAAAACAATATGAAAAGTTAGGTAAGTAGATACTAGTAATAATCAACAAAATATGTTTTTAAATGAAAGATCATGTGAGCTGCTAGCAATAACAGCAGCAATATTCCACAGCAAAAGACAACTTCTATTTAGTTTATTCATAATTCTGAAACTACACTATTCCAAGCAAAACCTACTAGTTCATGCACCCCTCTAACAGTTAAACGACTATTGTTTCAGGAAATTAAGAACTTTTATTATTAACATCCAGACCAACAAGTAGGAGATTGTTAAGCAAACCAATATTGTGGCGTTATGGAACATACTTCCCTTGTGAATTAAAAGCTTGTTATCTGTTATCCAGTGTTTGCTTCTCATTCCATAGAGCTAGGTCTCAAGCATTTCTCAAAACAATTCCAAGGATTCATACAATCATTTCCGAGTAGAAAGATACCAATTTGTTAGAGCTTCCCAACATCCTCAAAGTAATTTCTTACTCTAAATGACATTCTTACTCCTATTCACAAGAGAATCCTAAATTCCTTTTGAAATTCTAAAAAGTAATATCTTACTCCGAATGATTTATATCTGCTATATGCAAGAGAATACTAAAGACGAGGTTGCTAAAAAACGCTACTTATCCCAGCATATATCAATGATATGTAGTCAATATTTAGCAGATAAGTGTGTCCCTGTACTAAAGCACCAACAACATTTCAACGGAGGATAAAGGCATCATAAGGAAAAAGATCTTTCTCGTTTAGTATGCGCAACAGAATAACAACACAATTCACTCACATGAAACACACATACCAGCATAAACTATGAACGAAAATAACACGCCAAACTTTATAGTGGTTCGACTATCAACAAAATAGTCGCCCAGTGATTTTTACTGCTGATAGATATGTATTACCATAATGCATGCCCTCTACTCAACATTCTCAAATAAATTATCACAACATCACTACTTTAATGAATGATCAACAATGTTGAAGGCTCTCTTTTACTCGACACTCCCGCAGAAATCTCTCAAATTCTTAAATTGTCCAAATATGAGTAACACTAAATCAAATATAATTCCTCATCCTACCAAAATATATGGTCTGGTAACTTAACACATTAATTCTATTTTTCTCTTCAATCATTTAATTTAGAAATCCTAGTCAAATGCTAACAAGACATGGCTACAGTTTCACCTCCGACCCAACAGTTAGATGAGAAGCAAATATAGAGATAGGGAAATTAGATATATAAGGAAGTTAGAAATTAAATAGGATTCATAATTCTATTTTAATTAGATTATCCTTGTCAGGGTATAACAGAAGTCCTACCTTATTTTAAGATTAATTCTATCATACACACAAAAAGCTCCAATGTAATTTCAAATCATCCTTCTAGACAAATAAATAAGATTCTAGTGCAGCCAAGGACGTAGGCAAGTACAAGTAGTCGAGCCACATAAATCTTGTATTCGTATTTCATGTTTGTTCTTTCTTTTCATATAGATAAAGATGCTCTCATGTACGTCTTAACAGCTAACACTAGAGCTTGGTTGCAACTTAGAGCAATAGCACACTACATAATGCGATTATTAACAAATTCATTAGAGAGAATTCATTTCTTTTAAGATGAAAATACAAAATTATAAACGTACAAAAGTTGCATGAAACTTATTTGAATGCGAGCTCAGAACGATGAAGAAAGAAGATTGGGAGCAGGCCCGATGTTGATCTTTTAAGGGTCCTAGACGAGAAGAAAAAAGCAGGCCTTTCAATAATATGTATGTAAAACGTCTCTAAACATATATATTTCATTAATTGATATCACTAAAGAAATGCTTAATGTTTTAGCAAAAAAAACGTAAAATATAT
Source organism: Kalanchoe fedtschenkoi (assembly GCA_002312845.1). Classification (NCBI taxonomy): domain Eukaryota; kingdom Viridiplantae; phylum Streptophyta; class Magnoliopsida; order Saxifragales; family Crassulaceae; genus Kalanchoe; species Kalanchoe fedtschenkoi. The sequence goes on along the minus strand of NQLW01000053.1, from coordinate 2,639,416 downwards.
TCTTCTATCAGTCTCGTCATAATATTAATTTTTGTTATTTTATGAATCAGATAACTGTATTGAGTGCGTTATCTATCTTGGTTGAGATCATTTACTAAAAAGATATATATGAATGTGTAAGTGTTTCGCTGGTTGAGTTATTTGACTAATCGAAAAAGCAAGAAAATCAATTTAAACTTATATTAACATGTCATATCATTATAACATTTTTTTAAATAATGTACTATGGGTTGCTTTTTCTTGTAATTTTGTTTTTTAAGAGATTAAAGCAAACTAATATAATCAACCAACCATGTTTCAGTCACAAAGATTATCATGTTACGCTGCTTAGTTTGAATTAAAGCTATACTCTATTGACTTGAATAAATTCATTCATATGCTCTCTAGTGAGTTGAAAAAATATATTCCTTCAATAATATTTGTATATATAAACTTTATATAGTCATGTTTTATAATTGATTTCATTATAATTATGTAATTAAACATAAAGTTATTACTTTTTACCCAAAATAGATATGGATGAATTTATTCACCACTATTATCAAGTAACACCCAACACATGAATATTGTCATTTTTTGAAGAATCAATAACCGGAACAAATTAATTTAAAGTTATTTGGTACTTTTTAATCATAGATTCTAATTGGTTTAGTGGCAGAAAAGTTGATCATTTTCCATTTGGATCCATTGATCGAATCCCTTTAAATGTATTTAATTTTGTAAAACAATTTTAATTTATCCACGTGAAATGCCCCTAACTGCCCCGAGCCGTGGGCAGTCGCCCAACACAGAGTAGGGCCTGATTGGGAGCTACGATTGTAAAGACTTTGATCTAATGCACCAGTGTTTAGCAAAGAGTGTTACAACTTACATTTAATGTCGTCAAAAAGACCAACACGTATGGAGTATTCGTAAACCGAAATGTACGTAAAGCCATCAGTAGCCAACAAAGTATTTATAATTGATAAGACGACTAGTACAAAGCTAAAGGAAGGAGCTAGTGTGACAAAGCACTCAAAAGAATTAAGCATAATTTACTCAGACTAGTGTCATGAATTTTTTTTTCCTAAAAGCTGGTTAAGAACATATACTACGATGAATAGCTACTCAAACACAACTAAGAAGATCTATGAAGGGATTCGAGATTTTGATTATCAGTGAAGATATTAGCTGCAAACACTTGTCATAGTCATCGTCATCTGGATCAGTTTTTGGCACAAATGTCAACAATTGGAGAGAGGACCTAATCAACAAGGTAGATTTATTCATAAGAAGAGAGATAAATCAAAAGTGCACATTGGCATTGTGTGTTGAAATTGTAACAAGACTAATCACTTCAAGAACCATTATCCAGATGAAACAAAAGACACAAACAACTGAGTCAATGCTGCAATAGAAAGCTTAGAGTTAAATGACGCATTGCTACGCAGTGTTGAGTGCTGTAAAGCCATGAATTATGTAGTCTGGAGCTTCATTCCATTGATGTCTTTGTAAAGATTTGATGATCAACTTAACGGCTGACAAGTTGTTCATCTTGTAGGATGAAAGATTGAAAATAAAGGTGATGTTTTGTTGGTGGTAATTCGATTATAAAAGACGTGAAATGCATTGCTCAACTTCAGAGACTGCTCATTTCAGTGAGTCAGTTAAACAGGGAAGGGTATCGTGTTATCTTTGGCAGTGGCATGGAAATCAATGAGGAGCGAATCTGGTTGTAGCTCGTGGAAATAGAGTTAGGATTCTTCTTTTGTAATTTTTTTCAAATGGAGATACCATAACTGATATTGAGTATGAGAACCCTTTTAGATGTTCTCTCATTCTATTAAGTGATACAAAACTTTTTTATTTTAATTTTAGGCATGATTTTGCAATAATAACAAGACATCAAAATGCGAGATCCATGGACAGTCATAAGAAACTCAGGAGTTACTTACTTTTGAGCTCGTCCAGCCAGCGATTGACACTATCAAAAGTGGTCCGTCTGGTAATGTCATAAACAACCAAAGCCCCAACTGCGCCCCGATAATAAGCAGACGTGACAGCTCGAAACCTCTCTTGCCCGGCCGTATCCCAAATCTGAGCCTTGACTTCCTTCCCGTCGATCTCCATGCTCTGCGTCTGAAACTCGACTCCGATGGTGGCCTTGGAGTGCGGACTGAACTCATTGCGGGCGTATCGAGACAGCAAGTTGGATTTGCCTACTGCCGAATCGCCGATGACCACCACCTTGAAAAGGTATTCCTCGCCGGTCAACTCGTCATCGGAAGAAGACATCAAAGTCGGGACGTGCTTCGAACGAAGGGAATGAGAAGATGGAGAAAAAGAAAGCTGGCAGAGCAGAGCAGAAGAAAACAGGACACGGGACAGGCAGCTCACATGCCGTGTTTTCCTGATTTATCCGTGCAGAAGCGGTCCCTCCCTACCCCTATACGGCGTCGTTTTGACACATTTATTTTTCATACATATAACAGAGTACGATTGAGAGGATTGCGAAGCTTTCGGTCGGTTTGATTCGGTCTCAATTGGTTCGGTTTGGTTTGAAATCGGTTGGTTCGATTTGATTTTAAATGTTAGTTGATTGGTTCGGTTTTAAATTTTCGGTTTCAAATTTTAAAAAATCGATGACTATTAATTTAGTTCAATTTTTATTTTTTTTTTAACCGGACCGATCCAAACTCGTCGATTCGACAGGTACTCTGCCTTATTTTCATATAATAGTTTGATGCTGGAGAATCCAAATAGCTCCAGTATTAAGTTTATATTCCAGGTCGTTTAAACAAAGTCAAACCCATTCCACATCTTATATATGTCAATACCTTTAGCAAAATTATAAATAAAAATTTTAATAAGAAAAATGTACAAATAAAAAAAAATTCAACTGTAAAAATTAAATAGCTAAGGATTTTAAAAATATTTTGACCGGTAACCGCTAGTTTCAAATCATTGATCACTTCTAATGTTTCATTCTTCGAAATCGACATGTAAATTGAAAAAGTGAAACATACTCTATGATTAAAGCATGAAATCAATATCTATTTATTTTCAAAACATTTCTAACAAATTATTCAAATCAATGGTATCTAGAAATCTCAAATCTCCACATATGAGTCCACTAAAAATTGTTTTTGGTGTTTTTAATTATTTTTATTTTTATGGGGTGTTGAAAACTTTTGTAGTGTAAAACAAGCATCACTCTGATCATGCATGAGCTATGTTACTCCTACTTAAATAATGCTTAGCTTTTAAAAAAAGATAACATAGTGAATTGCATGATTACTCATAGGGACTTAGCAAGTTTAGGTTGCAAGCGTGAGCATGATAAATTAGTTTCCGATCATTCCATACTTGAGATAAAACCATAAAATTCTATGAATGTGACAATTCAGTCAAGCTAAATTAATCCTACTCCTAATGCAGAAATAAAAAATTAACTTACAGTACAGATTATTTCCTATAAAGGGTTAGTTTAACGCCATTAGAAAAACTTATTCTTAACTTAAGAGGAGTCTTTAATCGACCTTCAGGTCCATTTGAAAAACTATCCACCTCGGTTTACATTTATTTGTTTGTGGCAAGTCTTCTCTTTTAAATGTCTTCCTTTGGTAGCCGATAATACCGTTGTTGGGCTGTCATATGTAAATGAATTTATAATTTCCTGGCTCGCTAGCAAGCAGTAGGTTCAGGGTCGAACCACAGAGATTAAATCCCTGATACATTAGCAATTTGATAATTGACAAATAAAAAAGTCAAATTATGAGGGTTTTTAGAATTAAGAGCAAAATAATGTGCTATTTCAATCTGCACACAAAATAGAGAGATTAGTAAGACCAAACATAGAGATAGACATAATCAAATAGGTAAGAACAACCCTTACAAATTGAAGAATCTTTTCTATGATGAAATTTCTTGCTTCCTTCCACTGCTCCTCTGAAGATCGTCATGTCAAAGATTGAACAGCACAACATCGCTTCATATTGGCACAATTTAGCATAATGTAAGTACACTTTTAGCCCTATTGGAACTCTCTTTAAATAGGCACATAATAGCTTATAGTATAAGCAGTGAATCTCTGATCTCTGATGAATATCTTTAAGAGATTACAATTGAATTCAGACTTACCGACTTATGGAAATCAAAATCGGATTTGAACATCAAATTAAGAAGTATCTATCAAACGAGTTTGTCGGCTCTTCAAGAAGAGATCTATTAAGAATTAGGCTCTAACTCTTTATATAAAGTTGTATATAATCTTTTGAGCAGTCCATATCCACTTGAATCATGTAAATCAAACTTCTGTTGTGAAAGTTATGCTCTTTGAAAATTGGACAAATTCTGCCACTCGAATTTAGGAACATAACGGGCTGTCGATGCTGTAGATTTGTAGCCCTAATTCTTGGCAAATCCAGTAGTTGTGGAAAATGGGGTCTCTTGGCCGCGGAATGGGAAGACTCTTCTGGTGGAACGGGCTTTCTAGAAGAGCTCCTCGCCGATCCGATTCCGATTAGCAAAGAAGCTCCAAATCTTTAGGATCTACAGAGTCTCAGTACAGACGGCACTTCTAGTAGCGCAACCTACCGTTTTTCGATTAACCAGGCCGTGGTTGCTGGTGGACTCGCGCTCACTGGAAATATGATCGCTCAAGTTAATCAGCGATGGAGGTAGAGAGAAAGTGGTAATGTGGATAAGGATGTCGCACAAACACTTCTCTCGGGTCATGATTGGCTGAGGTCCCTCAGAATGCTGTCTTATGGATTTTTGCTATATGGTCCTGGATCTTTTGCTTGGTATCAGTTACTTGATCGTGTCATGCCGCAACAGACATCTAAGAATTTGTTGTTTAAGGTTTTCCTGAACCAAGTTGTGCTTGGTCCTTCTGTCATAGCTGTTGTTTTTGTTTGGAATAATCTTTGCTTGGAAAGCTCAAGGAACTACCCAAAAAGTATCAGAATGATGCCCTTCCAACACTACTTCTTGGATTGAGGTTCTGGATCCCTGTCAGTATTCTGTTGGAACTTTTGCTTGTCTTCAACTATGAGCAAGTAATAGGAGCTACTAGAAGCTTATCTCAACGGAATAGAGCAAGCTGTTGATAATTCTTGAACTTGTGGCCAATGTGGAAGTCGAGCTTCCCTCCCTTCTTCAGGTACTTTTACTTAGCCAGAAAGTGACAAATCAGTTATCATTGGAGCAATCAGAAATTCTTGTTCATTTGTCAGCCTAAATTTATTTTTGTGGCCAGGCTTTTTGTTAAACAATATATGATGAAATTAGTGAATCATTCTGTCTGCTCTAATGTAAAATCCTTGATGTAATACTTCAGATGGAGTGCTCATCCAATTTGTATTTGTCCTATAACAGTGTGATAAAGGTAAAAAATTATTCTGATTCAAAAAAAATAATTTAGGAACATAACTTTGTCACACACTCGTGGCATTTAAGTACTGCGCTCATGGCTGTTACGCGCGGCATATGGTCATGTTAGATTCTCTCTTCCTTTATATGTATGATACGTATCAGTCCTTCGCCACGTCACATCCTTTGCGCGCACCTCTTGCGCTTGGCTAAGTGCTATCTTCAATCAAATGTTCTCTCCTTGCCTGAATTTTTCTCTAAAACTTCTCTTTTTAGCATGTTTTATTATTAAGATTTAAAATAAACCTAAAATATAAAAACTAGCTAAATCTACAAAATAACACTCAAGAGCAGTAAAAAATAGGTGAGTTAAGTATAAAATAGACCGAATAATTTAGTCTTATCAATAGTGTTTGTAGTGTTCTCTCCCATCCTCCTCTCATATGTGATGATGTTAGTTTAAGAATCACCTGGAAGCTTAAGAGTTATTGGTATAAGGATATCCTCATATGGAGTGTCTCATTTGATGGGTTTACAAGCTCAAGAGCTTCATTGATCCAGTTTATACTGTCTGGTGCTCCATGCACAATGAGTTTTGTTGGTACACGAAGATCCAAATCTTTTGTACGTCTATTGGTGTGACAACCTCCTCTTCTTCCTCTTGTATGTAAGAATCTTCCTTTGCCTTGTTCGGATAGGTATCCACCAAGTTCTCATGAATTTGAGCATATGATGGTTCATTGTCACTCTGGTCCAATTGCTCAAGTAGGTATCACTCTGCTTCATTTATAAGAAACTTCCTCTTGTTGAGGTGTTCCTTAAGTTCATTTAATTGGATTGGAAATTCTGCCCTCAACCCTTGTTGTAGATTCAGATCATCTTGAAATAGTTCATAGCTCGAGAGACTATTATATCCGGTGAGTATTCTTCGGGCTCTTTAAACTTGATCAAGATGCCATGGAAATCATATGCATCATCCAGCTCATTGATTTCTTCATTTTCCAAAATTGAGGTAGTTATTTCGGGTTTTTAATTGAAAATGTCTTTATTGTTTGATAAGAGAAAAATATAACCCTTTTAGGCTCTGTTTCTTGATGATTTGAGTATTCTCCAAACCATTTTATAATTGTTATTGTATTTTCTATGTTCATATGAGGAAAAGGTCCCAAAATTGGTGCATAAAGTACAAAAGAAGCAATTCGGGTTAAAAAAGGCAAAAAAATGAAAATTTAAAGAAGAGTGAGCAACTACTCAATCGAGTAGAAACTCTACTCGGTCGAGTAGTCCATCGATTGGGTTGAAAAATTCCTAATGCCCACATGACTGAGTGAAATTAAGAAGGATTTCATACTCAGTCTGAGTGAGAAGTATTTAATGCACCTCACTCAGTTGAGTGACGAAAATATAAAGGATTTTACTCGGCAGAGTAATCATTTAGTTAATGCACTTTACTCGGCTAGTAAAGATTTTGTTCTTGGGTTCATATTGCAGCATAGAGGAAATAAATTTTATCTCACCCGATAGAGTATCGCTCACATGGCTGAGTAAGAACTTCCTTCATAATTTTACACGACCGAGTAAAGAGTTACAGAAAGCAATGAATGAAGGATTCTTGGAGGAAATACTCCTCTCTTCAATGACCATAGACTCCATTCCTTATCCACCCAATCCCACCAGTATAAATTGAGCTTCCTAACACATACGAAAGGCATCAAGGGATTCAAGCACCAAGACATCCAAAGGAAGAGCTATAACATCACTATGTACATTTTCTACATAATTTTATTTTAGTTTTTGTAAGGAGAAGTCATGGCTCCTAACCAAGTTATGAGCAAGTCGTCTCCTCCAGCTCCGATGGATCTACATATTTCAGAGATTTTTTTTGGAGAAAAAATCCAAAAGGGACTCCGAACTACCACCTTCTACCCAATTGTGGTCCAAACTATCACGTTTTTCAAATAAGGTGCAAACCGTTATTTTTTTAGGGAAAAAACCCAAAAGGGGCCCTGAAGTACCACCGTTTACCCAATTGCGGTCAGAACTACCACGATTTCCAAAAAGGGTGCAATGAAAAAAAAATTGGATTGATTTTCCAAAATAAAATTTACCATCACATTCCTAACATAATATTATTATAAGACTTAGATTTGTGTGCGAAAATTACATCGTTTGGTTATCAAAATAAATTATATCATTTTGCACACATAAAGAAAACGACGTCTTTTGATAATCAAATGACATAATTTTTGCACACAAATCTAAGTCTTATAATAATATTAGGTTTGAAATGTAATGGTACATTTTAATTTAGAAAATCAGTCCAATTTTTTTTTCAGTGCACCCTTTTTGGAAATCATGGTAGTTCTGACCGCAATTGGATAAGCGGTGGTAGTTCAGGGCCCCTTTTGGGTTTTTTCCCTTTTTTTTACAGACATAATAACTTCGTCAACCCTAACTAAATCTGTTTATTGATTATAATATCGTTATTTAAAAAATACAAGATCCACACTCTCCATCTGCTTCTTCAAAAAAAACCCTCTCTCCAATAAATCCACCCACCTGACACGTCACAACAAGCAGCATGTGAATACAGCTTACAGGGCTTAAACAATAGCAACATTTTCTCTGGCTTTGAAATAAAATGGTTATCTGAAATTGTGAATGTCGATCGAAGCGTCATCAAAGAGCTTCAAGGCTAGAACATCTAACTATCCAGGTGACTAATGTTTGCATCAGATGTAATATCTTACTGTTTGATTTGAGATTGTCAAACCAGGTAACGAGCCAAGTTCAATGGAACTTCATAAAGGCACATCCGATCCAACGAAGCAGCTGAGACACATTCAAATTTTTAGCCAAGATGAAATCTTTTCATATACTCATCTCAGAAGAACCATGATGCGATGGTCCGCCACCACCAGTGACCAGCCAACAACAATTCCCCAAACTCACCAATGCACTCATAAATAACCATCTCATAGAGGAATTAACTTTCAGCGTCAGAGGTTACAACGGCTGACCTTGCTGCTTCCAAAGTCAACTTGCTGCAGGCTTTACGTAGTAAGCACCAGCTGTTAGAGGACCAGGTTAGAACTGCTTGGCTTTACAAGGGAGATGAAAACTCCAGCTATTTTCACGCAGCCATTCAAGAAAGAGCTTTTTATGACAGACCAAAGCTGCTAAAACAGGACGGCTCTGCATATGACTCAGATAGGGAGGTTGTAGAGGATTTAACTAACTATTTTCGGAATATCTTGTAAGGAAACCACTATGTTGCTGACATGGACCAATGCTCCTACACAACAAAGAAGATACCTGAAGAGTCCATCAACTATCTGGTGGAGCTTCCAACAGGGGAAGAGATTAAACAAGCTATCCGGGGTATGAACCCCCGAGGTGCGCCAGGCCCGGATGGGTTCATGGGGCAGTTCTATTTAGATGCGTGGGAGATCATTTGTTCGGACCTGATGGTAGCTATTCATTGCTTCTTCAGAGGAGGATCGCTTCCAATGAGATGCACATTGTTCTCATCCCAAAGGTGGAAAAGCTTACCAAATTCGAAGACCTTTGGCCGATTAGCCTCTGCAACTTCTTCAAAAAGATTATCTCTAAGATCATTTCTTCCAGAATCGTGCCTCTTCTCGAAAGCATCATACCTCCTGAGCAGTCGGGCTTCATCCAAGGCATGCTTATCCAGGAAAACATAGCTTACGCGCATGAGATGTGTGCGTATTTGGATAGGAAAAGCAAAGATGGGAATATCATGATCAAGGTTGATATCAGCAAGGCCTATGACAGAGTCCAATGGAGCTTTATTCTTCACTGCCTCCGCTAGCTTGGCTTTAAGGAGCAAAGCGTGGATATTATCTTCAGAGCCATCTCGGGGTGTCATTTTTCAGTGAAATGGGCGGGCGTCCTGTATGGCTTCTTCCCTTCAATGAGAGGTTTGCGCCAAGGAGATCCCCTTTCCCCTTTTTTATTCGTCATAACTATGGATGTTTTCTCTCGCATGCTCAACCAGGAAATGTAGCAAGGCCGCATTAGTCGGTTTGCCTGCTCAAAAAAGATTGAAGGGACCTCTCATCTCTTATACGCGGATGACATGCTTATTTTCTTGGCTGCCAACCAAAGGTCTGTTTTTGTGTTCAGGGAGATGATTGCCTCTTTCTGCTCAGCTTCAGGTCATAGTTTTAATGCAGCTAAGTCCAAGATATTCTTTGGAAAGGGTATAGGCGCTAGCATCAGAAGATCTCTCTGCGTCTCGTTGGGGTGCTTGCAAGTCATCCTTCCTACGGTTTATCTGGGCTGCCCTCTTTTCAAAGGAAGGCCGCGCATATCTATGTTTGAAGAGTCCATTCAGAAGATCCTGAGAAGAATAGCTGGATGGAAATCAGCTCTTTTATCGACAGAGGGTAAAGTTAATATGGCCCAAAGTGTGCTCTCGGCCATGCCGGTGCATGTGATGTCGGCTGTCCCGGTGCCTAAGGGGGTCCTTCATCGGATTGAGCGGTTGATTTGCGCCTTTCTATGAGATGCAGAGCCAGAGAAACGTCGGTATTGGCTTAAAGACAAGACTTTGTTGCAGCCTTACGAGAATGGGGGGCTAAATGTTCGGTGTATGGACAACATAATGGGTAGCTTACACGCAGGCTCGCCTGGAAAATTCTCAATCGATCTTATCCCTGGGCGGAGTTCGTGACTACCAAGTTCGCACAAAATGCAAGGAGCAGGAAGAGTAGTCTTTGGAATCACCTGTGGCCACTTATCAACCAGATCAAAGAGGACTCTTTCGTTAAAATTGGCAAGGGAGACTGTCAGCTCTAGGACAGCCCTTGGTGTCTGTCTAGAATTTCAAAGCCAGATGGTATCTCATTTAATGGCTCCATAGCGAGGTTGTTGGCGTTAGAGGAGTTAAAAGGCCAGATCTTCCCTCAGCTGCCAGAGCACGAGCGCAACTCTCTGGCATCTTTGCAGCTGCCAGAACGGCCTGACAAATGGATCTGGACAAGGCAATGTTCAGGGGAAATATCGGTAAAAGCATTCTTCAAAACCTTTGCCTCGCTAGGACCTTCGTGCAAAGCGTGGAAGAAGATTTGGTTGCCAGTAATTCCGGGGAAAATGAGCTACTTGCTTTGGAAAATTAAGCTTCTTTTGGCCTTGTGCCTTATAATATTTGTTCTTTTAAAACAAATCATACTCTTAAGCCAATGGTATGAATTTTATTCGTCTAACATGCTCTTGTAGATTTTTAGCCTAGCAACAATACATACGCAGTTGTGCTACAGTGATAGAGAATTCGGACAAAGTTATGTGCTTTCGCATAACTTAGGATATGTTACTACTATATATGATCTTGTCTAATTGGTATTGGCTTTCACCCTCACAATCTGATCTAAACGCCTAGGCTTCATGCAACAAGGCACTACATACATTAGTTTTGTCATGCATGTTAATGAAATCATTCAGATTCAGCGCATTAGTAATATGAACATAAATAGAATTTATAAGCATAAATTATCTCACAATAATCATCACAAGTTCACAGTACTTGAACTATACAAAAAATTAGCCAATAAAGGCCATAGACATAGACAAGCACGACACGGATCATGCTACGTGGCTTGAGGTGGATCGCACGCTGCCAAACAGCTTGATCTAGATCGTTCCTTAGAAAGGCAACTTACAGAATCACAACCTATATGAACCCTCTAAAAAACTAACCTTAATTTCTAATCCATATCTCTTTCTCTTGAAATATCCCTCGTTTTAGCCTCTCTCTAAAAACTCAGCACTGGAAATCCTAATTTACTTGATAACTTTCCAGCAGATTTGAGCTTTCAGTGACCAGAGCCTCCAGCTCCACAAGATCCACGCCGGAGTGCAAGATCCATCCACCGTCGAGCCACAAACTAGCCACCATATCTGAACCTCCAGCCGTCTGATTCGTCACCATGTGTCATTCATCCACCGCTTCTTCTACAAATTAGATCATGAACTCTAAGTCATTAATCGCCATGGCACCAAAAGCTTTAATAGGTCACAGTCTTGTTTCTCAAAAATTGTATGAGACAATGACAATCACGGGCAGAAAAGTAATTTTTTTTCAATCTTGTAGATTGATAGATACCAGTATATTTGACCAGATAACTTGAAATACTTTTGGCAATCATGATGAAGTTGTTATGATGCTTAATATTGTGGGTTTGCATATATTGGTTGATGGTGACTTGTGTCTTTTATGCCATTTGGTGAAAGAATTTATTATGCCATGTTGAGGCCCGGGTGAAGAAGATTTATATTGAGATCGACAAAAAATATTAGTTCAATTCAATATCAAAATGATGTTGTTCTCATATTATAAAATAATATTTTTTCGTTCATCAGCCAAGTAGATCAACGTCGTGGAAATGCAATCACTAATTTATAAAAATGTGAAATATTTTTCACACTTTTTTAAAAAAACAAAAAAAAACAATTCCAACTTGCGAAGCGACCATAATTCATCATTTCTTATAAGGTTGTTCCCTTTTTTTTTAAACGAGTGGTTGAAGCAACCTCGTATAATTTTCGTAATTACATACAAATTATATATGATACGTGGATGGTCGGTCCTTCTAAGTGTGGTAAGTGTTGTGTAAACGACATCGTGCCTTGTGATTGTTTGTGGGTGGGTTTGTGTGTTGTTGATTGTTGCAGAGAGGGTAATGTAACGGCCATCGTCGGCTCGTCCCAACATTTTTGTTATTGATCTGGGTACGCGTCGCAGCTCATCGTGCTGTCTAATAGCCGGTATAGGGATTTTTATTATTATCATTTTTTGTGGGTGTGTTCTCGATCAAATGTTAGATTCGAAATTAATATAAATCATGTGATTTGACGATTTTTTGTGTGTGGTTAATAGTTTTCCATGGTTTTTATGCAGATTCATTTGATTACATGTAGCCGAGAGCCAGGGAAACTTGGCTGCTTTGATTCAAGAGACGCTTCATTTGATGGATATATCGGTGTCACGTGATAACGTCAATGGCCTTGCGCTGGCGGTTTCATCAAGTGTTTTCATTGGCTCCAGTTTCATCATCAAGAAGAAAGGTCTTAAGAAGGCTGGATCAAATGGTGTCAGAGCAGGTATCTCTCCCATCTTACTGCCTCAACTTCCATATGCCTTTTCAGTAATCACCTCATTAGCAATGCCCTAAGGATAGGATTTCAAATGTTTCTCTCCCAAGAGTCCATCTGTAAATTGTGATTGAAAAAAAAAAGGGTAACACCCTTACTTTCCTCTTTTAGGTTCTGGAGGTTACTCATACTTGAAAGAACCCTGGTGGTGGGCAGGAATGATAACCAGTAAGTCTTGCATTTTTGTGTTTACATTCCAAATTGCTAACTCTTAATTGCATTTACATTGATGTAGTATTCTTAACTTGGCCAAACTAGCTAAATTCACCCATCTACTTAAGATGAGAATTGTTTAAAACTCTTCTTCCAAACAAAAGTAAAAATTAAGCTCTTTGGATTCCACAAACACCAGTTACAATGTTGCAGAAATGTTGCATTTCTGACATCTTCACCATTCGAGTCACCTTGTGACTGCTATCAGCCACAACACTTATCATTCACATAGCCTGTTTAGATTTATTGTCCTTAACTTCATTTAGTCCTCTATTTGATAAGCTGCCCGAGGCCCGACATCTAGCAATTGACTCATGGGTTTATCATTTTGTGTATCCTTGAAATTCTTGTAAAGAAATCTCTTTAACATTTTTACGGGTTCTTATGCTTATTGTAAGTGTGTTTGTAGTGATTGTTGGTGAGATAGCTAATTTCGCTGCATATGGTTATGCCCCTGCAATACTTGTGACACCCCTGGGAGCTTTAAGTATTATATTCAGGTAGTGGCATCAAGAATGGTAATGTTAAACTGATTGTTCTATTCCTATTATTATAAGCTTATCACCTTAAACATAAATAAAGCCATTGATAAATAATTAGTATAAAGTTTGTGAAGAGATTTAGTATTGTGCAGTGCAATATTAGCTCATTTTATTTTGGATGAAAAGTTGCACATATTTGGTGTGCTTGGCTGTGTGCTCTGTGTCGTGGGCTCTACTACCATTGTTCTGCATGCGCCCCATGAAAAAGATATTGAGTCAGTTACTCAAGTATGGGACCTTGCGACTGAGCCTGGTAAATAATTTCCTTCCATCTACTTCTTATTGTTTGTGTCTTTATGCCCTTTGTATTAATACATGGTTCCATTAATCTCATAACTCACACTTTTTTCCAGTCATAATATTTTTTTAAATGCCACCGGATGAACTTCACTAAATCAATTCCACTACCAACTGAAAAAATAACCAACTGTGATCGTTTTACAAGTTTTAAGAGCTTTTTGTTTCGAAAATGAGCTCCAAAATGTTAGCACAGGCATATATACAAACACTTCCGTTAACATTTCATATTGTTGCCAATATTTTGTCCTAAGTGGTGATTTGCAAAAGAACATTTATCTCTACCGTCACCGCTTGTGAAATTGGTAATTGATGAATAAGAGATAACATACACACATACCGTGCACCTGCTAGTTTTTATAAGAAGTTAATATCATTATTCCTGTTCTTTCTATCCTAATTATGGTAGCTGTTTCTAGCACATATGGCTTTCTGTGTATTTTCTTAATTTGATCAAATTGTTTGAATATACAGGTTTCCTTGTCTACTCCAGTATAACAATGGCTTTGGCTCTTGTTCTCATTTTTAAGTTTGTGCAAAGTCATGGTAAAACACATTTGACTGTCTACATTGGAATATGCTCTCTCATGGGTTCTCTTACGGTTTGTTTTCTGACTGATAATAAAAAATTTTGCTTATTCACATGTATATGCTTTTGCTGTCCCTCAAGCTGAATTTGTCGTCTAATGCAGGTTATGAGTGTCAAGGCAGTCAGCATTGCTATGAAGTTGACATTCTCAGGATCAAACCAATTTGGATACTTCCAGACATGGATTTTCACATTAATTGTGGTTTTCACTTGTGTGACGCAAATAAATTATTTGAACAAGGCAAGTCAGATTCATATTCGTGTTACCTTTGGTATTGGTTGTCAGCGTAATACCATATGATTGGTTTAATTAGATGCATTCAACCACCATACTTTCTTAGATTACTTGGCCTCACATGACTGCCAAAATGTTAACAGAGACTGATTATTGATAATAGTCTATGTTTGCAGGCACTAGACACCTTCAATACGGCTGTGGTGTCCCCGGTTTATTATGTCATGTTCACCTCGCTCACCATCCTAGCCAGCATGATAATGTTCAAGGCGAGTTTTAATCATTTGTTATCCTTGTTTGATTCATGCATGATGATCACATATAGACCTTCAATATATAATTTGATAATTACCTCTATATTCTTTACACATTTTATCAGAGCTTGCATTTATTTACGTTGCTATTCCAACTCCAGGACTGGGCTTCACAAAATGCATCACAAATTGCAACAGAGCTTTGCGGATTTGTGACAATTCTTTCCGGGACCTTTCTCCTTCACAAGACTAAAGACATGGGGAACGAAGACTCTTCAACACCACCACCTGTCTTCGCAAATGCAGACCCAAAACCGGAAGCAAACTCAAGATAAGAAAACAACTATCTCAGTCTAGTTCAGCCCTTTTAAATCCAGTAGTGCTGCAACGGATCAGATACAACACTTGCATCAACAATTAGAGGATTTAGATGACAGCCCGTCCCACACCCACCCCCTCTTCTGTTGACAATCTTGTTTCTCTTTACTACATGATTGTTATGGCATTCAATTCGTCATCGTCATGGAGGCAGTGAAACTCCAGAGTCAAGCCAGTTTAAATTTGGCGTATCTATTATATTACTGCTAGCAAGAGCAACGAGTGGAACAGTATTGGGATGTATTCTCTTGTACTAAAAAAATGTGAGTAATGATTAGTTTGATTTTTTTGATATTTTAAAGAACTTAATTGTCTAATTAAGAAAAATGGGCAACAGGAGTTTGAAATTGGCAACCTAAACCTTATGCAATAGTCGAATCTAAACAAAATAAGTTTAAGTTATAGAAAAGTGTTAAATGACTCTACTCCTAGTGGAAACTGAGGTCCATGTATAACTTTTCCT
Organism: Kalanchoe fedtschenkoi; assembly: GCA_002312845.1. Lineage (NCBI taxonomy): Eukaryota > Viridiplantae > Streptophyta > Magnoliopsida > Saxifragales > Crassulaceae > Kalanchoe > Kalanchoe fedtschenkoi. The sequence continues at coordinate 2,623,917 of NQLW01000053.1, read as the reverse complement.
ACCACCTTACGTAACTTCTTAATACCGATATTATGCATTGAAAACCGGAAAGTTTTGTTAAATTAGCTTTTCTGTCTATTGTCACAGACTCGAGTTTCAATCACTTATCCATGGGGCGATTTGCAAATTCTTCCCTTAATTCAAAGCTCAGTAAGTTTTTTTACGCTAAGACAACAAGAAACTATGGAGAAACTGATGACGTCAATTGTTGATAGCGTTGTGCAAATAAAATTTGTAATATTTGACTCACTAGTTAGTAGCAAGTGCAGGACCGATTCTCATGGACTAAGTACCTGAAATGTTAGTAAATGACTCAAAAGAAAAGTAAAAAGACCCAACTTTTAGGGGGTATCAGATTTGAAAGTGATTTCAATCACTTTCAACATGTACACTAAGTATAAAGATCAGTCGACAAAACATGTAGTTCGGGTGACTTGACTTGTTAATATATGTTGATCATTGATGTCAATGATGAAATTATAACAATGAATCGAATTCGGCAAACCTATATGCACATATCAACCACAGCAATAAGACTAGCTATACAATCGCTCCTACTCTACAATCATCATACCACCATTGACATGAAATCCATATGTCATCATGCAAGTTAAGTTGTCAGCCTGGGTGAAAGACATACATAGTTGAGCTACTGTGCTAGGGAATTCAATCTAGATTTGTAGGCACTAGCCATTTTGGAGTATGTTTACCTATAAATATGCACAAAAACTTATATTTATTTGTCAATCGATTAATTGATATTGACCCTATCCTTCATAATTAAATCAATTGTTGAATAATTACAAGGTAACATTGTCCCTATGTTATTAAACAACACTTATAAGAATAAGCTCAATAAACATAACATCAAAAATAAAATTTATTAAGTACAAAATATCTCACAATAATGATTCACAAGTCATAGCACCTAAACTACACAAGGAAACTATCTACATGTGGCCATAAAAAGTACATAATCAGTTTCATAAAGATGTCCTTAAAATGTTGAAAGTAATCCTTGTGTGCAAGTTTAGCATTTTCTGTATTTGGTAAGTTGTTAATTTAGGCGCATGATCACTGGACGGTTGTGCATGTATCGACCTGATTGGAAACCATGATTTCTTTCCATGTAAACGTTTATTTAACAAGAGTAATAGAGTCTGAAAAAAGGCTGCCAAGTTTGACAGCACCAAACGAGATTGTGTCCTCTGTGTTTGCGTGAGTTTTTGTGTTTGGCTGTGATTGCGTCGGTGACGTTCTTAGCGTCGTCTCTCCAGTGAGTTCCTGACAAGTGGTATCAGAGTTAGTTTCGGACCAGGGCTCGATGGGTGACGCGAAGAAGCCCGGTGACAACACCTCCATGGACGGCGTCATGATCCAGCAGGTGATCCGTGAGGTGGGCGGCGGGAGTAGCTACCCCGTCCTCACCAAGACCAATTACTCCGATTGGGCGCTGCTAATGAAGGTGAAGTTGAAGGCGAGGGCGCTTAGGATGGTCATCGAGATTAGCGACGCTGATCAGCAAGAGGAGGTGATGACGCTTGACGCTCTTTGTAGCACGGTGCCACCAGAGATGGTGTCCGTGATCTCCGACAAGGAGACAACGAAGGAGACATGGAATACCATCTCAGAGATGCGGATCAGAGATGACCGTGTGAAGAAGTCTGCCGCGTTCAGCTCTGGCAGAAGTTCGACCTGGCGATGTTCAATGATGGTGAGACCATCAAAGACTATGCGTTGTGCCTTCAAGGCATGGTGACAACCCTCGCCACGCTAGGCGAGGTGGTGGAGGCGACTAGGATTGTGCAGAAGATCATCTGCAGCATCTCGTCGCGGTTCAGGCAGATCGTTCTCGCGACATACGTAGCTCAACGTATCAAGGCTCACCGTCTCAGATCTGACAAAACGATTGAAGGTGGCTGAGGACAAGTTCGAGGAACCGCCGGTGTCGTTGAAGCACGACGGAAGGCTTTACCTCACAGAAGAAGAGTGGGATGCGTGGCGAAAAAAACGCGAGGCGGAGAACCACTCTGGTGCTGGCTCCAATGGGGGATCAGCGCGCCGAGGAGGCAGACGCGGGCGCGGAGGTGCGTCGTCAAGTGGGACGCAGAACCAAACTAGTAAGCCCACTGGTGATGAATGCACGAGATGCGGGAGGGTGGGCCACTGGGTCCGTGAGTGCCGCTCAAAGCCTAAGAAGGAGCAGACCCACATCGCGCAGGAAGAAGAGGAGGCCTCGCTGTTACTCGTAATGGCCTCCCCACTTCACCAAGCATCGGGCAGCTACAACCACCACCCCCTTTCACGAAGGCGAAGGGCGCTCAGAACCAGCTGAGGGTGGAGAAGGTGTTCACCCACCTCAGAGAAGAAGAAGACCACGACGCCAAGACATGGGTCCTGGACACAGGGGCCACCAATCACATGTCTGGGTTTCGAGTGGTGTTGATGGATCTGAACAAGGAGGTGCTAGGGTCAGTGCGCTTCGGTAATGACTTGGTGGCACAGATCAAGGGCCGTGGGACGATCGCGTTTTTATGTAACACAAGTGAGATTCGATTGTTTTCCAGGGTACATTTCATCCCTCGGTTGACGATGAACATCATGAGCATCGCATAACTCTACGAAATCGGGTACAAGATCGACATCGACACCAGTGTCATGCAGATTCAGGAGCCTAACGCTTGGGTGCTGGCAAAGGTGATGCGCATGTTGAACAGGTTGTGTGTGCTCAACATCAAATTGGCACCACCGGTTTGCCTTGTGACGTGCGACGATGAGGAGGTCTGGCAATGGCACGCGCGCCTTGGATACATCAACATGGCGGCGCTGCGAAAAATGGCTCGGAAGGAGCTCGTTCGGGGGTTACAGGAGATAGGCCATGTGGAGCGGGTCTACGATGCGTGTCAGGCCGGGAAGCAGAGACGCACTGCATTCCCGATGCAGGCAGAGTACCGCGCGCGGGAGTTCCTGGATCTGGTGCACAGTGACCTGTGCGATTCCATCACGCCAGCAACTCCGAGGGGTAGCAAGTACTTCTTATTGCTGGTAGATGACCTCAGCAGATACATGTGGGTAGCCGTGATTTCCTCCAAAGATGACCTCAGGAAGCGACTTCGGGTTGCTTCACTACTACCTCGACATTGAAGTAAAGCAGAGTGTGAGAGGAATCTTGATCAGCCAAGCAGCCTATGTCGCCAAGCTTCTGGAGAGAAGCGGCATGACTGGGTGCAATCCTAGTCAGGTGCCCATGGAGGCGAGGTTGAAGCTGAGCAAGGAGAGCACTGAGCCGCCGGTGGACGCGACTGTCTACAGGAGCATCGTCGGGAGCTTGAGTTATCTCGTTAACACTCGCCCCGACCTTGCATTTGCTATTGGATATGTGACCGAGGATCATTTTACTACTATGTGGCGGGAACCAGCTATTGGGTGATCTTCTCTTCTTGTCTCAGAGTCTAATTATCTAGCAGTCCATAAAGCAGAAGGTTGTGTGGCTCAATCCAGCTGCGAGACAGAGTACATAGTAGCTGCAAATAATTAGGAGTAAGCCCAAGTGTTCGAACTGATAGGGACTCAAATTTCTGGATTTATGCTGCCATGGATGAAGTTTGTTGTAGCTTGTTCAGTGCCACCTCTCCATTCCAAAATTTACTGGGTCAAAATCTCATCCGGATATTTTGCACAAACCGCCCCCATTCGGTGATTTGGTGTGTGGAATGCATCCATTGGTACCATCTGAGTGCTTCCCCTGTCATATAGAAGGGGGCCAGCTTAAGTCGATGCTCCGGCTGGGTTTCGTGGTGATCGAAAAATCGCTCGATCTGGAAGAGCCACTCCTCAACTCCTTCACTATTAAAACATGGTAACTCTAATCTCGGAATTTTTAGTGTGTTGGAGGGAAAAGGTTCGGATGGGTGATGATAGGTTAGTTGTATAAGATGTGGGGTAGTGTATGAGCTGTTTTGATTATGTGGAGAAGTAGGCATGGGCAGTGACATGAGTGAAATGAGTGGGGTTGGCAATAATGGTGGTTGAGGGTTTGGATAAAGCGGCTGTTTATCTGCGCGGGGTGGGGGATGTAATGTTGGCTCTTTATGGAGATTTTTAATGGCTAAAAGGATTTTTGCTACATCAGATGTTTGTTTTTCTGCCAAGAGATGGACAGTTTCTTTAATGGATTGAACTCGGGAACCCAAATCCTGACAGGTGGTGGTGAGGTTGTTGATGGTGTCAGTGGTGTTCTGCCTGGTTTCTGGCATGGGTCTTGGGTTCAACTCTTGATGAAGAAGCACCAATGTAAGAACAATGAAAGGAACCAGATAGGAATGTGGAGAACAGAGATGGGGGACTGACGGGAGCAGAAGAGGACAGGTAAGGGGAAAAGGAAGTGAGTAAGAGAAGGATCAGTGAAATATTATCTACTTTATTCATGCCTTGAAGTCAGTATTTATATGATATTTCATAACAGAATAAGGCATCTTCCGGACCCTTCTATAGCTCCTGTAATTTGTTAAGTTTGTTAGCTCGTTATCTAGGACGAGCTTGGGTACTTCAGGGTCGTCCTTACAGCCCGTGCACCTCTCTTTCCTCCCGTGTCATGCACGGTTGAAATGAGGCCCGTGACATTCTTGATGCAGTGCTTGCATAGGTTCGGTCTTAAGTGAGGCCAGTGTTGATGTTATCTGCAGAGCAGTCTCCAATGCTTGCTTCTCGGTGAGGTGGGAAGATATGCCAATGAGGTTTTTTTATTCCTTCGGGGACTCAGATTAGGGGGACCTCTTTCAACTGCCCTCTTCATAATCATGATGGATTACTTCTCTAGGGCACTAAACACTAGCATGGAGGCAGACAGGATCAAGTGTTTCACCTGCTCAAGAAAAATGAAAGGCATTTCTAATCTATTATATAAGAACGATATGTTAATCTTCTGCTCTGAGAATACAACCTCAATCAGAAGGCTATGTTTTTCATCGATGAGTTTTGCGGCGCGTCCGAGCATAAGTTTAATGCGGATAAATCCTTTTTCTTCTTCAGCAAGCAAGTCTCGGTGAACAGGAGGCGCAAATCTGTCAGGACATTGAGCGCATGCAGAATAGGCTCCCCACAATATACCTCAGATGTCCGCTCTTAGCTGGTGGCCTTAACATTGACATGTTTGAGAGTATAATATCAAAAGTTAGGGCCAAGCTAGAGGAGTGGAAGGAGAGCCCACTATCTGGGAGTGGGTGGGGGACAAAGTTAATCTTGGTGCAAAGCGTGCTTTCATCCAGGCCCATTTACTTGGTCTCGGGGTTGCTAGTCCCCAAGGGAGTGATCCGAAGGCTAGAGAGGTGCATGACAGCCTACACATTGGATGCCAGTGGGGCAACACATCAACATTAGATCAGCATACAAATATGGTAGTCTAATATCAGAATGTTGGATCTTGTCATGGAAAGCTTACACACTAAATCGGCATGGAAGATCATAAGCAGGTCTTCTCACTGGGTCTAATTCATGGATAAGAAGTATATGTTAGAATTGAGTATACATCAGATTTAGGAAAACATCATATTGTTAACTTAGCCTAACAGCATTAACACTTAGCTGAGTGCGGAATCAGAAACTGACTGGTGTTAGATGAGGAAGACATTGTCCGTTTCGTTTCTTCATATTGTTGGAGATGACGAGGATGTGGTCTTGACGCAGCTTCTTATATGGCGACGACCTTCCAATCGCTTCAGCGCCTCTGATGATCAAAATTCTTATTTTGCTGAGAGTTGTTGACGAGAGACGTGAAAGATCGATCGATCGATCTACTATCTCTTTTTTCCTAATATAATGTGGCGCTGAGCGACGGGGACCGTAATCCTAGTTGGGGAAGACTTCCACCGATCGTGGACTTTCGTGACGGGTCTGAAATGGGCCTGAGATTAATCCAACAGTACAAAGAAGATGTCAGGTCCTAAAGAAGTACTGTATGGAACAACATCACACCTATTATCAACAAGCTCAAAAATTCCTCCATCATAGAAGTTGTTCGTGGGACTGCAATGTGTGGGATTCCTCATGCACTGTCAGATGCCGACGAAAAATGGATTTGGTCTGCATCTAGGGACGGAAATGTCCTTACCAAAGTCTATCAACTCGCTACCAAAATCTTCTTATGGAAGCTCAAAGAACAAGTGGTCACGGTGGATGACTTCCTCCAATCGAAAGAATTTCAAATGGCATCAAAAGTGCAGGTGCTTCCAAAATAGCCAAGTTAAATCAGTTGATCATCTCTTCGTAACCAGTGAAATTACTCAAAAGGTTTGAAGTTGCATGGGAAAATGGTTTGACGTGTACGGGCAACATCATGATCTCGGCAGTCATTCTTGTGGTTTGATCGTGCTGATCATCACAAGCAGGTTGGCACCCTTTGAATTCTTGCTTTTGGACTTGGATTATGGGACGAGAACTATCTAATTTGCTTTTTGATCGATGGTACTCAGTTCAGGTAGTAAACTCATCAAGAGTCGCATGGAAGGATTTTCCCCGCACCGCAAGCCTACTGATGTTGATGCTTCGCTATTATCTCACATTGGCTTTCCAGTTCTAAGCCCCTCTCACGCTGCCCCAGTTCGGAGTTCGTGGAGCCCACCCCAACAAGGAGCCACATCTAATATAGCCTGTTTAGGCATCAAAACAACCATTGTCATTTGTAGTTTTGATAGTTGCCTTTGCAAGCTGAAATCATTCAATGAAATCAGTCTTCTCATCTTCGTGACCTGCCAGCGATTATGTCCACAGCCATGGTCTTAGCGGTTGACTCGGGGCTCCCGATTGTACAAGTTCAATGCGATTGTGATATGGCATCGCCAACTACAAGGAAATGGGCCTCAAACTTCTCACAATATCATCATCAGAACTATTCACTGCTCCTCCAATGCCTTAGCTAGGTCCCTCGCGATACATCTCAAGGACATTCGATCTTTAGGTCCTCGGCGCCAATTTCCCTCGCAAGTGCCTCTAAACTCACCGCTCATTTTTCTTTTTGTAACTTGTAAGACCTTAGGCATTGGCTGGCCGTGCCCACAGCCCGCGCTTAGCCTCTCACCATTATAAGCGTCTGTCTGATGCCCATGTATTTTGCGTGTTTGATCAATAAATATTTCTTTTAAAAAATTATGCAAACATGTTTCAAGGCTTGTTTGCATTGTTTTGGAACCATAGTGGGTTTAAAAGTCATAAAATCAATTTTGAACATGCTTGAGTTGCTTAAATACAAAGTTTGGCATTTAAATAACTCAATGTTTCAAAGCTTATTTTTATAGTTTTGGAACCCATGGGGGTTCAAAAATCCTAAAACAAATTTAAAACACGTTTGACCTATTTAAATGTCAAACTTGACATTGTAACAATGCAAACATGTTTCAAAATCTATTTTCATGATTTTGGAACCCAAGTAGGATCAAAAATCCTAAAACAACTTCGAAACATATTTGAGTCATTTAAATGTCAATCTTGACATTTTAACAATACAAACATATTTCAAAGCATATTTTCATGATTTTGGAATCCAAATGGATTCAAAAATTCAAAAAACTATCTTTGAAACATATTTGAGTTGTTTAAATGTCAAACTTGGTATTTTAATAACACAAACATATTTCAAGCTAATTTCATGGTTATGGAACTCAAGTGAATTTAAATATAGTAAAACTGACTTCGAAATATGTATAAGTTATTAAAATGCCAAACAATTTATAAAAACATGTTTTAAGGTCTAATTTTATGGTTTTGGAACTATAAAGTATAAAAATGATTTTGAAACATGTTTAAACTGTTTAAATGCTGAGCTTAGCTTTTTAACATTGCAAACAAACATACAACATCTCTTTAAAAACTCAATAAAACAAAACCCAACTTGCCGGAGGTGGAGGGAGGGCTACTTTGCGCATGAACTGACTGAACCGACTAATTCAGTCTGATGTTAATAATGGTACATAAATTAAAATTAAAAGGTATGAATGGCTGATTATTGAGCGCTGTGCAAAGTCTATTGTTTCTATGAGAACTAATACCTGCAAACTGGAGCAAGAGCAACCAATGATCCATGCAAAATCTGTGCGAGAAGAGGGCCCGCAAATAAGAAAACTGTGCAGATGGACAGACATAATTGCCCGAACTCAACTGACGGAAGGTAGTCTGATAACTAGTTACGGAGCAGAGAAATAAAAACGTACAAGTTCCAACCATTAGGACTTAAAACTTATTCGGTATCTAAGTTGAAGAATAAATCAGTTAAAGCTTTGGATCATGCATAGAACTTGCGGAAACTTACTGCCAAAAAGCATTACTGCAAACATGAGATAACTAGGAAAGGTTATCTGAGTAAAAATGACTGCAAGCAAATAAAATACCTGAACCTCTTATTTCCTGACTGATGTGAGGATACAGAGATGTTGGGATGCTCAGGTGGATTTCCAAGCGGAAACAGAAACCATTGGCGTTCCTTTCCACCCGAAAACAAGACTTTTGCATTCCATCTTAATGTTGCAGTACCTGCCAGTGGGGTACTCTTTGCGCACCAAGTTAGCTTAATACAAAGAAGACCGGCTGAGTTTAGTTTCGGTATATCCAAATCGAGCGAAAAAAGTTCTCCATATGCTGAGCTTCACATGTCGTGTTGTCCTCGCTTCTCCTTCAGTTGTAAGGATGTTTCGAATATCCTGCCCACAATGTGATGATTCTAAGAAGATTCTTTCAGGATCGGAGCTCTCCATACTCGTTGCGAGGCAGTCAAAAAAAGCACTGTAGTAAAACAGTGCTTCAGTGAAACGTTTTCCAAAACATGGGGCGTTAGTATTCGCCTCAACCTCGATCATCACCATGATACATGGGTTAATGCAACTGATCACTCTCATCATATGGTCCAGTCGGTCTGGTATGCAGAGCATCGTTCTGAGCAGATAGGGAGCATAGACAGCAACGGCTTCATCATCTTCAAGCTCAAAAAGATCTTCACTGAGATTTAGCATATCGTCAACCATAACTACCCTGAACGCAAAAGGAATGCCCAGGCACTGGGCAAAATCAGACAGTCTCTTTCCTGCATCCTCAATATCAGAATTCGAATTGGTTCGGACTGCGGTCAGTTTGAGATATTCAAGTGGGGAAGCATCGCGGGATGCAAGAGCCTGTATCAGGATTGTCCAACACACTCCATATGTAACTCTGAAATCAATTACATGGACCTTTTTGGAATCTGCGACATTTTCCATGATGGCTTGCATTCCAGCAAAATGGGGAGGTTGTGTGAAAGGAATTCGATGGTAGCAAGAAAGAAAGACAGGATGAGGAATCACACATGCCTCCTCGATGTGAATGTTTCGCAGTTTACTCAAACCTTTCATGGACAATCTTCCACTTTGGCGATCAATCTTTTCCCGAAGAGCTTCAGAGAAGTAGTGAACCACCCGCTGAACAGTACTCCCAGTACAAGATGACAAAAGATCACAGTTATCCAGCAGTCTAGTTGCACGAGCTAATTGTTCTAGTACTACGCTCTCAGCAGCCGAGAAAAGAGACCCTGCAAGTTCAACATCGTTGATCTGCTCCTCAGAGAAGCCTGAATAATGAATGTCAGTCTGATTGCTAAATCTGGATGGATCGCCTTCGAGTCCCTCTATGGAACTGGATAGAATGAACTTTTTTCCGGCCACCTTGAAAATCTCTTCAGCTGTTAAACTTTTGTTATCCGTCTTCGGGCACATGGAGTCAGTGCTAGACTGACTGACTATTTCCCTGTGTGATTGCTGAAGCGGACTTCTATAGAGCTCAGGGATGTCTGCCGCTTGATATATAAAAGTGGCTGTGTCTCCTTTTTCCACATTGTTTGAATTTTCTCCAGGTGTCCATCTCATCTTCCCTCTGTCTTTCAGATAATATTGTACAGGTAGAGAAGCAAAACTTGAGGGTACTTGGGCTCTCTGCTGCTGATCTGTAAGCACTACTTTGCGCATCTCTTCTCTATGATTCCCCAAGTCAGAGGACTCATCACGAATGGAACCGAAAACAAAACCAGGTTTCTGACAAGCCTCTGGTTCATCGAACTCATTCTGTCCCCATATGCCACCTCCCTCATCCTTATGGCAGTCTGCTGAAGTTCTGCACTCAAACTGTTTAAAAGAGAACATTTGGTTAGTCGTCTCAAAAACAAAGTAGCACACGACTTTTTTTAATAGTTAGTAGTTACACAGTCTCCTCATAATTGTTCCATCAGATATGCCATTTCGTCCTTTTCGAAAAAATCATTTTCCAATCATATTATTATAGCTTAAGTCCGAAACCAAGGCCAGGTGACAGAAATATAATATACAATACCAAAAGTCAAAACACAGACTGTAATTTCTATGAAGCATCCTAGTGTTCGGTCATAAACGACATTGGCTTTTACACAGTTCAAACAGCTTATGTACATAGCGCATACAAAGAAGTCATAAAAATTATCAAATATTAGAAGCAGACCCAATGTTGAATTGTTTATGATGCAATTCAATGTCAACGTTCACGGATGCCACAAACACTAATCAGAATTGCACAAGTGACTCAACAGAGTTGACCTGGGATGCTGTAACAGAAAAGATCATTCAGTATGTGCGATTCTGGAAAAGAAAAAAATTGAACTTGTGTCATGATTAACTGCATCCCTGGCTATTAGAGTTCAAAAACTGCACAAAAGATTCGACTGAGTTCAAAAAAGATCATTCATATGTGCAAGCAAATCATGCTGACTGTTTCAACTATTTTCAATGATGTGAGTTTGATTTTGTCATGAGTGACTTTCAATCCCATACTTAGATTATATGCCTCACACATATTTAAGGTGAGGTTTAAAAATATCAGATACTTGCTAGAGAATTGATCTCAGTTTATAGTTGGTCATGCAGAGATTGAAAGGATCAGAAGCTGTCTAGCAGCAGTAAGCAACAAACCTTGTAAATTATCATTGAACATCATAGATAACAAGTACATGATATGACTAAAAATGGCAATTGGCGACTAACAAGAGCTTTCATGACAGCTCATTGGTTTCATCACACATTCAGATGGAAATGAGGGTGCAGAGTGAAAAACAATTAGAAAACAAAACAGGCTAGACGAGTAAAGAAAACTTACTGTTTTATCTGGCAGTGACGTAGGGTATGCATGCTCAGGCAAATGTCCAAGCAGAAAGAAAAAACATGGGTATTCCCTTCCACCCAATAGTAAGGCTTTTTCCATCCATGATGAGATCACACTACTGCCACAGCTATATTCTTTGAGTACCAAAGTAGCTTGATACAGTGATAAAGCACTAATCTGAGATTCAGACAACCCAAATCTTGAAAAAAAGGCTCGCCACGCACTGATCTTGACACGTTGCGTGGTCCTTGCTTCTGCTTCTGCTTCTGCTGCAACAATGTTTCGTATAGCCTGGCTACAGTAAATTGATTCAGCAGTGATTCTATCTGGCTCATAACATTTCTGATAAGTTTCCATGCAATCAAAAAGTGCATTGTAATAGAATAGTGCTTCGGCGAAACGATTCCCGAACGATGGTGCGTAGTTGTGGTTTGCCTTGATTTCTATCATGACCACGGTGTGCGGGTTGATACTCCTTATAACAGTCGTCATGTGTTCCAGACGATTTGGCATGGAGACCATTGTTCTTAGTATATATGGAGTGTAGACAGCAATAGCTTCCCCACTTTAGAGCTCAAAAATATTTTCTTTCAGATCCAGAAAGTCGGCGACCATGACTACCTTGAAGACAATAGGTATGTTAAAACCTTCAGCGAAGATAGACTATCTCTTTCCAGTGAATTTGAGAATCAAGTGGTGATGATTCTCTATTTGCAAGAGCTTGCATAAGAATTGTCAAGTGCACACCAAGTTTGATTCCAAAGTTGATCAAATACACTCATGTGGCGTCCGCTATACTTTCTACAACAGATAGGACTCCTGTGATGGATGAAGGAAATCCTCGGTGACATGCAAGGCCAAAAGAATTGAGAATCACAGTTGCATCCACTGTATATAAGTTGTGCATTTTTCTTTGCCTTTCAGTGAAAAACCTCCGCTCGGGAATTAATTCTTTCACTAAGAGCTTCCGAGAAATAGTCTACAATTCGCTGAACCGTACTTCCATCAGGTGACGATAACAAATAACAGTTAGCCAACAATCTATTTGCCTGCAGAATCTGCTGAAGAGCAACACTCTCAGCTGCCGAGAAAAGAGATGCTGCAAGTTCAACATCTTTAATCTGGTCGTCAGTGATGCCTCCATGATGCAAACCAATTGGATAGTCACCGTTGAGGAGGCCGTCGACCCTTTGAGAAGTGGATTGAATGAATATCTTTTATGCCATCCTAAGAATCATTTCAGCAGTCAAGTCATTAGCATTTGCATTTTGGCATGAAGGGTGATTGCTTCGTCCAGTTTCAGTTTCCCAAAAATGTTTGAACCCAACTTTGTAACTCTTAAGGAGCTACATTGACGCCATCTTAAAGGGGTTTGCATCTTCCATCTCATTCTCCACAACACATCGTCTCTGTCTGGAGACATCTCCTATCTTTGCAGTCATGCCTAAGCAACTTTGCAGAGTTGGAGAGGCAGCGCCTAAACCTAAGTCTTGAAACCCTCAGTATCCGAGCCTAATTGGCTCTGCTGCAGTTGATCCAAAAACGGTCTAAGCTCTCATACGGTTTTTTTCTCCTTCACAGATCCCCAATCCATTAGACTGATCATATAAGGAACCAAAAGCAGATTCTGATCCATGGGTAACTACACATTGATGCGGCTGATTCTGGTTCCACTTAGCATCGGCTTCCCGATTTTTGTGGTCCTATGTGGAAGTGCAGCCAATTGTAACACCAAAATCTAAATGATCACATGAGAACATTGCTTTAGACAAGTTGAAATAAACCAAAAAAGACATTCAGCTTTGCTCACATAACAGAAAGCAAACCTAATCCCAAAGATCAACACTGTCATCATCCAATTGAAATCACATTCACATATTCATGACTGCTAAGACGGCAGTTAAGATCAATTAATGCCCTATTTGATCATAAGGAGGAACTTCCATTTCCGTCAGCAAATTACTACCAAGTCCCAGTTCAAGTAAAAACATAATTTCAATTTGCAAATCTCTCTCAACAAACTAATGTAACATGATACTGACTGAATTGATTAATTGGGCTAGTAATTCATAAAATGATAAACCATGCTGCCGCATGAAGGCAGAAAACAATGTGGATTACCATTTATTTAATTCACCCAAGAAGGTACCTTGAATTCTTGAAAGCGGCCTGCAAACCGAACAAAGTGAAAGACATATACATTGACTGTAAGGTCAGATTCCAGTAAAATATGTGCTTCTACAGAGTTGAATCATCGCCATGCATGACTCCTTCCAACTTCAAGGATCCAAACTCTTGATATTTGAAAGATATTATAGTTATGAGATTATCACATGCTTGAATCTTAGTAACTTCAAAGACTAATGTTTATCCCACTCAACATATGAACCAGAATTTATTATCATTAGGTGTTGCATGGCACATTCTGAAAGAGATTAGAACAAAACAACCATAAAATAGTTTGTTCACATTGCTCAGACAGTGTGAAAACTTATCACGATAATCGCTCAGAACAGGGGCATCAAACTGGCAGATTTGAGATAGCTGATAAGGTTTCCTCTTTCTCTTGCGCAGGGACCTTATAATCATATTTCTGATTGTAAACACTAGGCCTCCACAGGGATGTCCATGATCCCATATTCAATGGACTTCTCTCTACTTCTGTAAGTAGACACTCAAGGGAGTGGTACTTCACATTTTCAACAAAATGTTGCTGCAAATATGATACTATTGCCTGTCAAAAGACACATCAACCAAAGTAAGCATTATCAATTGCAATCATAACATAAAAGCTGCTTCTGATATTTTGTTTTGAACTGACACACACGTTAGTGACAAGAATCAAGACGTAGGCTTGCCTAAGTTTGTCTATGAGGCTAGTGGAGGATAAAAAAAAGGGATGGGTGTCTCAGAAGCAATCAGTGTGTGCAAGAAAAAAAGCTCAGACCATCCACCATAACCATGCGTGGGATGAGTTTATATATTAGCGTACACCTCAACATTTTTAAAAATGTAAGTGCCAGAAGAAATTGTTTTATGTACAACGGTGAGTATGACAAACTATCAGCACTCATTAATACATAAATGCAATAGACACCTCTATAAATTGAATTGAATGAGTTCTATTATGATTAAGATTTTCATTAGGAAGAAAGCTCTTCATATAGAAAAACAGCATATAAGTGAACTGAGGATGTTTTCAAAGAACATTAGCCACCAAATAGCATAAGATCATCAGCTGGCCTGCATGAGCCGCACAGAAAATTCTAATTAATTGATGGCCCAATTCAATGATGAATTCAGAAGCTGAAATTAAGTTGATTGGTGTTTGCTAGACTTTAATCCATTACAAGACACAAAAGCTAAATCAATTAAGCAAAATATAAAATTCTGTAGAATAAACTTACACTTCAGCAGGATTCATTCAGGTGAACTTCCAAGCAGAAAGAGACATGATGAGTGTTCCCTTCCACTCAAGAACGAGGCTTTTCCCGTTCATTTCGAGATTAAAACTACCGCCACAGCTAAACTCTTTCAGAGCCAGCCTAGCTTGATACAGAGACAAGCTGCTTAGTTCTGCTTTAACCAATTAAGATCACAAAAAAAGGATCTCCAAACCTTGATCTTTACGCTTCTAAATGTCCTGGCTTCTTCTTCAGTTGCAAAAGTATTGTGAATGCCCTGACTAAAGTAAACTGATTCAATATCAATTGTCATCCGATTTGAATTACTGTTTCCCATACATATTGCTAGGCAGTCAAGTAAGTGCTAAAGTATAATAGAGCTTCAGTGAAATGATTCCCAATTTGCCTCAATTTCTATCATCACCACCACGTGGTTGAACACTTCTGATCACACTCATCAAACGTTCAGCCGATCTGGATTGGAGAGAAATACTCTCAGCACAAAGGGAATATCAATAGCAGTAACCTCATCGTCTTCTTGCTCAAAGAGATCTTCATGGAGATTCAGCATATCATCTATCATGTCATGGCTATAGAGAATGCAAAAGGTAAGTTCAGACTGCAAGCAAAATTGCGATTCATCTTCCAGTTTCCTTAACTGATTGTTCTGACTTAGTGCTGACAGCAGTAATTTTAAGGAGTTCAAGAGCCAGTTATATGAACCCTTTTTGCATGTCACGCATTTTCCAGAATAGATTGCACTGCAGTTACTGACAAACTTGTGGGAAAGGAGTTTATAGCTGAAATGAAAGATTAAAAGGATTGGGACTCATCATTGCCTCCTCAAATATTGAAGTCTTGCAATTCACCTAGTCCCTTCAGATAAAAACTTCTGATTTTTCTGTCAGTTCTTTCTCTAAGAGCTTCAGAGGAGTAGTAAACCACCCTATGAACTGTGCTTTCATCTTGGGCTGCCAACATATTACAGTGATTTAGCAACCTAGTTGTTTGTTTAAACTGCTGAAATACTACACACTCAGCCGCTAAAAAAAACGACTGCAAGCTGAACATCTTTGATCTGCTCTTCACTCTTCAGAGATGTTGGAAAAAATGAAAATCAGTCAAGAGGCTACCACTAGACCGTCGTTGACTCCTCGAGAAAATGGATTGGATAAACGTCCGTCCTGCCACTCTGAAAATCTCTTCTGCTGACAAATCTTTTCCGACCACCTTTCGATATGGCGGAACAAAGCTTGACTGATTAATCACTTCCCCGCGTCATCTTTTAGACCCACTTCCAAAGTTCTTAAGGCGCTCAAGTGATGCAAAAATGGAATGCTTTCCTCTTTGCTTCTTATGTTCCACAATATCAACCCCTTTTCCAGATACTGTTTCCATACTGGCAACTTCCACCTGAAAATTCTTCATACTTGAAGAATGGCCACTCATTCTATTATTTTCAAAAATCCCCAGAATCATCTGCCTGGCTTGCATTCTGTCGCTCCATTTCTGAATCATGGAGCTCTGTACCCAAGGAATGAAATACAAAACTGAATTTGTTATCTCCTTCAAATCCAGCTTGTTGACTCTCACTTCCCTTGCAGCTTGCTCTAACATTCTGGATATCTTCAGGAGAACTGTACCCAGCCACAACTCCACTCCAAAACTGCCTGGGAGAAAACATCTGATCAGGCATCTCACAAACAAAAACTATAACACACACTCAGCCAACCTTCTACAAATGTATCCAATCCATTAAAATCCCAAATTGCATTACTAATTACAAAATCCATTTTCGTATGTCGATAACAACACAATAGCCTGCAGTCACCAGAAACGCATTCTTTGCAAGAAAAAATGGAACATAGTTGCCTCAGCGATCATCTTAGCAAAATCTACCGACAGCATGCAGTTTTTTTTTTCTTCTAAATCGTATGACAAAATCGCAAAAGAAATTTATATAATATTCGAAAATTTCTTTCCGTAGAACGGCCAGAAACATATATCAATCACATAATTGACAACAACTTACCTCGGAAGCAGCAGCTTCAAAAGCAGACGAAAGCTACCGATCGATCGCAGCGAAGTTCATCGCGTTCGTTTCTCCAGTTCTATCCGAGTTGACTCGGGTAAAACGACTTGACTCCGTCCGAGTCCAACGAGTCCGGTTGAATTGATACGTGCCCTAATGATATCAAGCCACGTGTCCAAAATGATGAAAAATGACGTGGCGTGCCTGGCAATATTAAGGAGCTGCTGCCTGAGGCGATTAGACAGATGCAACTTCTTCTCGTCTGAGAGTGCAGGAAACCAATTTATCGGGATCGCGAGGATGGAGAAGTACAACCTGAAGAATCCGTCGGTGAAGCGGATCATGCAGGAAGTCAAGGAGATGCAATCGAACCCGTCCGACGATTTCATGAGCCTTCCTCTCGAGGTATTGATTTCAATTTTGACCTGATTTCGCGTTTTCTGCGTTTCACTCTTTCATATGGCCTTAAATCTGTTGGAAGTTCCCGAATTGGATACAGGATGTGTCGTTTTGTGTATTAGTTTGACGCTGATTGAGCCGTTTCTGTGTATTTTTATTTAATCTAGGCTTTGCGTTCATCAGATTTTGTTGCTGAGTAGGGTCTCAAGGAGCTTAATTGTTAGATTAGTTGAACTTGGACGCTGGGATCCTGCTTGGTGTTAGGTCGCTTGATAGTGGTGCATATTTTCATGTCAAAATGTTGAGATGGTTGTGGTAGAATTGTTATTGCTAGCATTTGAGGTAGTATCATGTTTTCTCTTTTCTGCAAATGTCAGATGTGATCTGTTTTCAAGCTCGCTTGCTCTTGGATATCTGGGATAGTATCCTGTGATGAGAATCGCAGCAAGTGTGATAAGATTTTGTTAGTGCAATATTATCAAATTCATGTCATGCAGGAAAATATTTTCGAGTGGCAATTTGCGATAAGGGGACCAGCCGACTCTGAGTTCGAAGGCGGCATTTATCATGGAAGGATTCAGCTGCCCCCAGAGTATCCGTTGAAGCCTCCTTCATTTATGCTGTTAACAGTAAGACATCTCAAGTTTATTAATGCTTCTGTGTATCTTTAAGAGTAGCTTTTTTGGTTGTGAAATTTAGATAATTTGGATTTATTTTCCAGCGGAATGGTAGATTTGAAACACAGACGAAGATCTGCTTAAGCATATCAAACTACCATCCTGAGCATTGGCAGCCTTCATGGAGTGGTAAGATTTACTCTTTAAGGTTGTGTAATCAGTCTTTTCTTCAACCTTGCGCTTTATCATTTTTTTTCAGATCGTTTGTTTAAGTTCGTGTAATCATCCTTGTCAGTTAATAACGTTTAGATACACTAAAACAACTTCTGAATTTTATTAAGAAGTTTTGTTTATCTTCTGATTCTAGCTTTATTTTGTAGTAAGGACTGCTTTGGTTGCGCTTATTGCATTCATGCCCTCGAACCCTAATGGTGCACTCGGGTCTCTTGATTATAGCAAGGAAGAAAGAAAAGCTTTGGCAATCAAGTCTCGTGAAGCAGCTCCTCGGTTTGGGACACCTGAACGCCAAAAGCTTATAGATGAGGTCCATATCCATTTTTGTATGTCTTAGTGCTTAGTTCAAATTAGCCTTCAAAGTTAAGTTCTGATGCACGCTTGTATGTGCAGATTCACGAATATATGCTTAGCAAGGCACCGTCAGTTCCTGAAAAAAGCTCTCAAGTAGGTTCCGAGGAAAATGCCATAAAAGACGCTGATTTGGAATCAACCCCTCCGGGTGCAGCAGTGGTAGCGAGTGCGTCGTCTGAGGAAGAGCAACAAAATGAAGCTGAAGAGAGAGCTCTTGTCGTCAGGAATGCGGCTCCTACCAATGGTAGTCCAAACCTTGTGGTGTCACATGCGGCTGAGCAACCTGAAAGCTCAACTCAACCATTACTGCAGAGGGCAGGGGTCAACCACCCTAGAGTTGCCGATGACCGTCTGTTCAATTGGGCTGCACTTGGTCTCACAATTGCTATTGTGATTCTGTTGCTGAAGAAATTCATGAAAGCCAATGGCTTTGGCGCAGTTTTTATGGATGAGTCCTAGATGATGATTCTTGCACTGCGCAGGCTGAGACATGTTTGCATATAAGTTCAATATTCAATACCCTATTTCATATAGTAATTTGTAATATATTACAGGAGCTTTACCGGTGAGTGTACCCTAAACTGTCTTACTGCATGGATGAATGATAAACCAATCATTTTCAAATTTCCTTACCATTTTTTTAGGTGGTTTTATATCATTTATATCTGATCTCTTTGGCTGTGTTGGATTTTAAGAAAAAATTGATGGAAAGAAAAATGAGAGAAAAAGTGAATTTCTAGTGAATTCTATTCGATTTCCTCTTATTCGAGATTTGATTGGAGAGGCAAACTATGGAAAATGTATTTAAAGACTCTTGTTTAAAATTTTTTATCTAATTTTTCTTCTCTAAATTTTCCCTCAACCAAATCAAAGATTTCTTATCATTTTTTTCTTAAATCAAATTGTCAGTATACCAAACACTCTTAATTTATTTTTCATTTTACCAAACTCTCTAAATTTGCTTTTATGTGCAAGTTTGATTTTGGATCCAGCTGCATTGGTAGAATGGATGAATACAACAATTGTTATGGCGAAGAATTCAGTCTTCAATGTGAAAAAAAGCTGACACTTGCTGAGTTGAAAACAAATCAACCTGTTTTAGCGAAGGATTAAGTCTTTCATTAAAGAAACTAGTGCATCGATAGTCCTATCACAGTATCACCACATTCGAGAATGCGCTCAAAGAAAAAAATGTTTTTTTAAAAATAAAAATAAAATAAAATTCAATCTTCCATGAAATGAACAAGTACATTAATATTCACTATCTTTACATGAGTTAGTTTTAGATGCTTGATGGTGAAACCTGAAAATCATTCAAACATTTTTTTTGCAAAATCTTATTTTTGATAGACAGAGATATAATATTGGCCCTAGATCCAAACTAAAATAGAACAACAGCTGAAACCAATATGGAATCAACAAGAAGTATTAGGACCGTAAATTAAAATTGATAAATCGATTAACCTAATCAAATCTAGTTCGGTTCGTTTGGAGTATTAGTGGTTTGGTTATGATTTTGAATAATTTTAAAAAACCGATGACTAATGGTTCGGTTCGGATTTTGATTTTTTCAAACCGAACCGATCCAAACCGAACAGTTTAACTATATTTTAGATCATATTTAAATTTAATTGGATATATAATATAAATTACTGTATCTATATTATTATTTATATGAAAAGTATATTATTTAATAATTAAATTAGTCAATAAATTTTATAAAAAAATAAATCGAACCAAATTGAACCGAATCATTACACTATTTGTGGTGGGACAATAAGAGCCCAACAGACAACACAAATCTGCACAAAGTACGGCAAAGTCAAGGGAGCTGACTTCGACCCCAAACAGAGGCTAAAAAAGCGCTGCAATAGAACTACAATAGTAAAACAACACAGGATTAAAGAAAGCGTTACTAGTTCAGAAAGTGCTTTTAAGCACTCTTGAGCTCTTTTAGAAAGCACTTACTTTACTAATACTTCGTGATACAAGAGAGAGCGATTTATTCAATTAAAGTGCCGGAGATAAAATGATGCGTTAATTTTTTAAGCACTTATTGTTTAGAGTTATTGTTATGATGATGCGTTTTAGACTTTGTTCTTGAGTTTGGAGGGGAGGGAAAGGGAAGGTGAGGAGAGAGAATGAGTGTTCCCGAGTTTAAGATTAATTTGAATGGATAAGAAAAAAAAATTGACTAAAATAGCTTTACATAATATTTTTTATGTTAATGAACAATCTTTTAATAAAGGCCATTTTGCCTTTTTACATCTCTTCCCCTCCAAATCCGTCCAATTTGGACGAACAAGAAATGAAAGTTTTAAGGCCCTCGAGCCACCACTTCCTCCTCCAAATCCCTCCAAATCTACTCTCTACTCGCTGTTAGTATAAGAAAGTATTTTATTATGTAAGACACTCTATTTTTTTAGCCTAATATAATGTCCAGATTCTAGAAAAATGTTTTCATGTTCTATCTTACCACTTTCACATTGGCCTGTAAGTCCTTCAAACCTAATAAATTTGAAGGCCACTGAAGATTCATTCTCCATGGGGAAAAGCTTTGACCAAGCCTCGTCTTTTGAAAGTTACAAGAAGTCGCTGCGTGTATCCCAGAGAACAAAAAAAAAGCCACTGGGATTCAGCTAACAGCATGCTTACTTCTTAGAGAAGACTCAAAACCTGCAAGCTAAAAAGCAAGGGCTTCAGCTTCATCTACCCAAAGAAACTGGCATTCAGCTTCAAGGAGAGGAGAGCTTCGTATTAGATAAGCTTGAAGAGATGGAAGAACTAGGTAGCATTGGAACTTATGTCATGGAATGCGAGAGAAGCTATAAATTAAAGAGGAGATTGATCGATAAGGCAGAAGATATTAATTGTTGGTGATTAATTGAAACTTCTAATGGCATTATTCTATGAACATTATATCCGATAATTTCAAAACCGGAGTCACAAGTTCAACAAGCAAGCAAAAATTCAAGCAAAAGGCATGAACTATAGAAATCACCATAACACTTTATCAAGGTAAAATCGAACTTTCCCTGTCTACAAGTGATACGCCGCAGGTCCGTGACTGTTTCGGGCAAACCAGATTATCATTGGTGTCCAAGAATTCCAGTTTATCTTCTCGGGGTATATAAGCAGCCAGGCTGTTGTTGTTGTAGCAGGTCATGATGAAATCACCCTCAGCTGTGAATCCCAGAGGTCTGATTAATCCGACGCCAAGACGGTCTTGAATCCCATTCTCTGAAAAGCTAGCCACTCTCATCCATTCTTCTCGTTTCCCAGTTTTTGTGTACAACCAGACCTCGACCGCAGCGCAGCCCTGCTTATGATCCGGGTAAGCATTGTAGTGGTACAGGTAGAGTGATTTGTTCTGGTGATGGCCCAGCTTCACCCTCCTCTGCCTTCCAGACATCCCATTCTCTTCCAGTCCCGCATTCGGAATCTGGGTTCTCAGCTTCTCGCTGACTTCCGGCGGGAGCGGCAGCGTCGTGAGCGTCTCCTCCGCCAAGCTGAATTTGAGCATGTGACGCGCATGATCACTTCTGGTCTTACCCATCCAGTAAATATCCCCTTCGACCGCCACCGGACGGAACCCGCCGCACATGCGCACCGAGCTGCTTGGCAGCAGCGGCAATGTCGACGTTGATGATTGTTCAACTGCCCTCCAAGAGCCGGACCTGAGAGCAGTCACTTGGACCCGCCACTCCCCGGAAGCGGAGTCTGGAGATTTCACGACCACGACCTTGTAGTCGCTGATGGCTTCATCATACCCGAATCCTACAAAAACTGATTGATCGAAGCAGTCATCCTCAAACTCTTCCGGCCACGAGACGCTCCTGCACTGGCGAGCGTAAGGGTTCCATACAATGATCCGGTTCGCCAGACGACCCTTACCCTTGTAGACCACGCACAGCAATCCGTCGCAAGACAAGGAGCTGACGTAGAAAAAGTCATCTTCATGCGGTTCAGAGCCGTCACTGAAGAAGGGTACCTCGACGCTCAGAGACTCTCGCGGACCACGATCACCGCCCCATATTCTATGCATGGCCGTGCTGAGAAGTATTTTGCGTTTGGTGCTTCTGAACCAGTAGACAACGTCGTCCACTACCGGATTCGAACCAGAACAAGATTGCACCGGGCAGCGATCCAGATAGAAGCTTCTGCTCGTGATTAAGTCCCGCCACTTTCTCGACACGCAGCAAAACCGGAGCAGAAACTTCACTGGCAAGAATGTTAGGATCGAGTACAGTAGGTGATCGGGAAGCTCTTCTTTGGCTGCCTCTTCCTCCGCGCCGCCTGCCATGTCTGTAGATGTAAAAACTGACAGCAACTTTTGTTGTTATTTATAGTCACCAGAAATTTGATAGGTTTAAGAAGTCGACAAGATCAGTGGAAATCTTCAAATTTGGAATCGTGTATTGATAATTATGAATAATGGATATCTAAAATACGCGGTAGAAACAGAATCGGAAACCGACTCGTTAATAATCCGTAACATACTAAATTACAGTTTTGGTGGATCAGAGAATTTAATGTAATTTATTGTCAGGAATCCTTGCGTGTAAATATGTGCTGGAGGTAAAAATAAATTAAAAATTAATAAGAAAAATGTAATTTGGAAACTCATCCCACACTTGCCAACCATCCGGTCGATCATTACAAAAATAATAATTTAATCTTAAGAAAGAAACTTAGTAATTTTGTTTAATTAACAGATAATATAAAATAAATAGTTTTAAATAATAATTTTTTTTATAATTAACAATTAATCGATTACCATTTTAACAATTATAGTTTTTTTTTGACATGGAATCAAATGAATAGTGTTGAGTACCTCGTGACTGGACAAATGATCAACCACCTCAGAAAATGAAATTTACTGCAAGCTAGGTTTAAGATTGGTGATAACGTCTTTAAATTCTGACCAGAGATGACATTTTATGCGTGTACAAATTTTGCCAGAGTGATTGGCTCCCCCATGACAGCAATTTTGTCTGCAAATGATTTGACCTTTTGAAGGTATTCTGCAACTGGAGTATCTCCTTGGCGACACACCTACCTAACGGTGGAGCAATTGACAACAGTAAGGAGAAGATTATCGTTGAGAGAAGATCTTAACATACTGATGAGTATTTAATTCTGTTGTTGCCGGGCAATGTATTCCAGGTTCGGCGCGGTACTTTGTTGCTGTCAGTTGAGATGGTGGATTCTTTCCATCAATATACCCAAAAGTCGTTGACCTTTGAGAAAATGAACAACAAGAGACTTCTACATCAAGTAATTTGTACGAATGAGTTTGATGGAGAAGAAGTATTAGCACAGATGAAGAAATGGTGGAAGCAGAAGCCATGAAGGAGGAGAAAAAGAGGAGAAATTTGTTTGATAACAAATTAGAAAAGAGTAAAATGATTTGTGCATTTTGATTTTTTTTGACATTACATAAGATAAATGCACAAAAAATACACACGCACTAAACCACTACGTGGGACTTCGAACCTGAAACTTTGTAGATGGCGGACGGATTACCTTGCAGTTGACAGACGTGCATACCGATTGAAAGATATTACAACTAATCTCTTTATACATTCCCTTAGAATTCTACATTATACATTTTATACAAGAGTAACTCACTAAGTTATAATTCCTTTTAGAGACTCTTTTCAAAATTTATAGTAAATCATAAAATACAAAAGACCATATTTTAATCATGAATTGGACTGAATGAATGGGTTAGAATTGAGTTTTAATTGTAAGCATGCTCTTTCTTTAGCTATCAGAACATTATATCTAATACAAATAATTTGAAGTGGAGTCGGAAATTCAAGAAGCAAGCAAAAGTCAAAGTAAAAGACGTGAATAAGAAGAAAGAAATGGAAGTTGCTATCGGTCCAGAATTTGTGCAGATCGAAGTTATGTTTTGGGTGCGGCAAAGTTAGTGCAGGGACATCGGGTCCCGGTGCTCGTAGGTCAGAATCTTCCCGTGGACTGCAACAACCCACCTTAGTTGCCGGATCCGACAAAGCCTCGCTGCTTGTCGCGCCTTGATAGCCCCCCGCCTCCATCTGCAGCTTTTGGTCTGGTTGAGGCCAGCGAGGATAGCGTCCTTGCCTCTCGCATGCTTCGAGGCTCCGAGTCTGGTTTGGGCTGCAGAGCCGCTGCCCTTCGCATGCAGCAGTCGCCTGCTCGCCTCAGGTTCCCTTCCCCGAGCGTGTCCATCATGAAGAAGCTCTTTTTTCCAATGCCTGAGCAGGACGCTCCTACCTCGCCTGGCTTCTAGGCCTCGCTCGAGCTGCTTGTAGGTAGTATGAGCCTCAAAGCCTTTTTGCATGATGAACTTAAATGACAGCTCTTTTGAGCAATTTCATGTAATGTCAAAGGTTCTTGGTCCTTTTTATTAATAAAATATAATTTTTAAAAAAAATACAAAAAGAAAGAAATCGCCAAAAACAGAAACATAACTGTATCAAGGTGAAATTGAACTTTCCCTATCTACAAGTGCTACACCGCAGATCCGTGACTGTTTCGGGCAAACCAGATTATCATAAGTCTTCAAGATTTTCAGTTTATCTTTCTCGAATATGTAAGCCCCCAGGCAGTTGTTGTTGTAGCAAGTCATGATGAAATCACCCTTAGCTGTGAATCCCAGGGGTCTGATTATTCCACCGTTAACACATTCATGAATCCCACTTTCTGAAACACTCACCACTTTCGTCCATTCTTCTCGTCTCCCAGGTTTCGAGCACACCCAGACCTCCACCCCAGCGCACCCAAGCATATATCCTGGGTAAGCGTTGTAGTGGTACAAGTAGAGTGATTTGTTCTGCTGATGGCCCAGCTTCACCCTCCTCTGCCTTCCAGACATCCCAGTCTCTTCCAGTTCCGCGTTCGGAATCTGGGTTCTCAGCTTCTCGCTGACTTCCGGCGGGAGCGGCAGCGTCGTGAGCGTCTCCTCCGCCAAGCTGAATTTGAGTATGTGACGCGCATGATCACTTCTGGTCTTACCCATCCAGTAAATATCCCCTTCGACCGCCACCGGACGGAACCCGCCGCACATGCGCACCGAGCTGCTTGGCAGCAGCGACAATGTCGACGTTGATGATTGTTCAACTGCCCTCCAAGACCCGGACCTGAGAGCAGTCACTCGGATCCGCCACTCCCCGGAAGCAGAGTCTGGAGATTTCATGACCACGACCTTGTAGTCGCTGACGACTTCATCATACCCAAATCCTACAAAAACTGATTCATAGAAGCAGTCTTCCTCAAACTCTTCCGGCCACGAGACGCTCCTGCACTGGCGAGCGTAAGGGTTCCACACAATTATCCGGTTCGCCAGACGACCCTTACCCTTGTAGACCACGCACAGCAATCCGTCGCAAGACAAGGAGCTGACGTAGAAAAAGTCATCTTCATGCGGTCCAGAGCCGTCACTGAAGAAGGGGACATCGACGCTCAGAGACTCTTGAGGATCGTGATCACCGCCCCATATTCTGTGAATCGCAGCGCTGAAAAGCATTTTCCTTTTGCTGCCACCTAGGAAGCAATAGACAACCTCGTCCGCCGCTGTGTTTGAAACAGTAGAAGAGGACTGCAGTACCGGCCTGCGATTCAAATAGAAGCTTCTGCTCGCGATCACGTCCCGCCACTTTTTCGACACGCAGCAAAACCGGAGGAGAGGTTTCAGTGGCAACAATAAGAGTATTGAGTAGAGTAGATGCTCCGGAAGTTCCTCGTCGGCTGCGCCGTCTGCCTGTTGTTCCATATCATCGCTAACCATACAAAAATATCAGCTAGAAACTCTCTTTATAATAAACATTAATCTTAAACTATCTAGAAGAACTATTTGAATTAGTAATTTTCTAATATCTTAAAATATTAATTCTAATTTTACTAAATTTCCAAAACTTAAAAAAAAAAGAGATATTTAACTCAACAGTAACTTTTGCGGTGATTAATATCCACTGGAAATTTGATAGGTCTACAAACTCCACGAGATGAATAGAAATCTTCAGAATCATATTTTTGTAAGGGATAAAACTTAAAAGGGTTCTGAACTATCACCATTTACCCAATTACGGTCATAACTATTATAATTTCTAAAAAATGTGCAATGAAAAAAAAATTGAACTGATTTTTTAAAATAAAATTCACCATTACATTCTAAAACTAATATTATTATAAGACTTAAATTTGTGTGTGAAAATTATGTCGTTTGCTTATCAAAAGAAAATGACGTTTTTGATAATCAAACGACATAATTTTCACACACAAATTTAAGTCTTATAATAATATTAGTTTTAGAATGTAATGGTGAATTTTATTTTAAAAAATCAGTTCAATTTTTTTTATTGCACCCTTTTTGAAAATCGTGATAGTTATGACCGTAATTGGGTAAATGGTGATAGTTCAGAACCCTTTTTGGGTTTTCCCCTTTTTGTAATTATGTACAAGAATTCTTGAACACGCGGTAAAAGAGAATACAATTTATAAAAAAAATCTGTAAAATTTAAAGAAAATTTTATTATATTTGACGATGTAGAAAATTTTATGTACCATTTTCAGTTGTTATTTTTGGGAAAATCCTTTCCATTTTAACTTTTTACGTGCATTATTTTTGAAAAACTACTCTCTCATAATAACGATTGAATGAAATTTAAACTATTTTATAAGTAATAATTAGACTTATACCCACAAATTAATATTAGTATGAAAATCAAAACTTAAGTGAAAAAAGTTTCAAACTGATGTTGGTTGACTTTGATTCAATAACGGGTATAAATAACCATTTTGGACTGGTTGATCTCTTTTTATGCATCTGTTGACAGGCGCGGGCATGATGACTTTAGATCGGACTAAACAATTTTGGGTTGGGATCGGATCGAACCAGCTTAGATTAGAATGATGAAAAATAATTAAATTTTATTACAATATAAATAAAAAATATTTCTATTTATAAAATAAATAGTATTTAAGTATCATAGTAAAAACATTATTTTTTTCTTTAGTAATTGTCAAATCGTCCATTCCGATTTGGACCAAAATTTTTCAAGTTTGAATCGGATCGAAAATCAAAATTTTAAAAAATGATGGGCAGAAGATCGGACAAAAAATAATCGGTCCGATTTGATTCGGTCCATTCCAATCCTGTTCTGAACCATTTTCTGATCAAGACCGGATTTTCTACGCTCATAGTTATGAAAAAAATCCCAGCAAAATATGGAGTGCCGGTAAGTGGAGCTATTTTGAATTGTGTAAACATACAGCCAAAGGCCGAGACAATTGTGTTTCTTAACATCATTCACAGTTTAAGGAGTCGTTTGGTTGCAGATTTTATTAAGCTGTGGTCACTTTTTGTATTAAGTGTTTAGTGGATTGATATTTTATTTTTTTTTGCTTTGAATGATAGTTTGTAAAGTCTGATTCATTTGCTGTCAGTTTGACACCTGAATCATTCAAATCTGAATTAAATCTCATTTACAAATTATAAATATCGTAAATATAATTTACATAGGATTGTTCATAGTTTTATCCAAACCAAAAACTAAAACGAACTGATTCAATTTGGTTCAAAATAATTAGATTTTGGTGCTTAGTAGTTCAGTTGCCAAACCAAACCAAAATATAAGAATTATTACGAATTGATTATTAGTTTTGATAAGTTATATTTCAAAACCTAAAAATAAATTATTAAAACAATTATTAATTTATTTTTTACTACTTAAATGATTATTTGAAGATGAAAATTAGTTATTACACTATTTCATAAACAATTGTATAATAAGACTTATTTCGAGAGAAAAAGTACTTTAATTGGTTTTTTGATTTTAGACTGAACTGAATTAAATCAATTCAGTCAAGAACCGAACAACAGTAGATCAGTTTGGTTTTTTGTTTTGACAACATAAAATTGAATAATAAAATTATTTTTTTGAACCAAACCAGTGAACAGCTCTAATTTTACGCATCCTACTTTATTTTAATCAAATTATACATTTATTTTTGCTTTTATTATGTTTCATACTACAAATGAATAAATAATCTATATTTAAAAATAAATTTATATTCTAAACATATTTATTATTTATTTTTAAATGTGAAAGTGGTAAAAATAGTTTATTATGATGTTTAAAAAGGTTGCTGGTTGAAAGCAAACCATTCAATAATCAGAAATTATAGGTGGCCTGATCCTCGTTAGATCATTCAGAATCTCATTCAACCTTAGCATCCACCACTTAATTTTAAATAATGGCACCCAAATGTGTTGACAGTGGATCATAAGCTTTTTCCCATTAGTCAAGAAAACCTTGAAAAATAATAGAAAAGAAAGAGTCAAATAAAAGTTTATGCGTCCAAACTGCTTATTATTATTACAGATGCAAGTCATGATCCTAATTTTTTATGGAATGAGCCCAAGGATAAGCAATAAAACATTGGTTTGGGTGGTACAACTGCAAGCTTAAAAGGTGTGGTTAGTCTTGAGCCATCATAGAGTGTAACTATGTCTCTGAGACTAACAGGCGTTTGGTCTCATGGTGCGAGGTGTTGTTTAACAGTTTTTAGGTCTCAGGTTCGAAATATGATGATACTAGCTACAAAGGAGTGGAGTGGAGATTGTGTGTGAAACCTAGCCGGAAGAGTTGTGATGTAATTATAAAAAACGCCACGTGTCATCTTTTAAACTTTAAGGATATTTGTGTGAGGCAGGAGGCTGTATAAAATGTAACATGTATTTTTTATTTGGTATTGAATGAAAATGTTGTATTAAGCTTTAGCTTCTTTGGTCTTAACAATTTTTATTTCATCAAGGATTCCGGCTTGCTCCGGCATGATAATCATTCCTTGTAATTTCGCACGATATCAGAGCGAAAGATATTTGAAAAAATGTTCTACGTTAAGATTTTAAAAGTTTGATGAAGAGTTCTTACTTGGTTGATGGCTCCAGCGTTAAGCGCAGTGGATTATCTTTATTATATCAGCAGTTTCAAGATAACTGGACAAAGTATGGTGAATTAAATTATTGCTCACATAACCAGAAAATTTTGTTAAATGAAAAACATTTATTGAAATTACTCTCTCGGCCAGGTCAAAGATCAGATTTATTCGAGGTGAGTTTATAAAGCCAAGTGATGCTTCATTACACCTAAAATAGAAAAAATGCAATGATATAGTAATATCGTGGTTGATCAGTTCCATTTATAAGGGTCTTGTTGGACGTATTCTTCGCGCTAGTGTAGCATGGAGTACTCAAATGCAATTAACATGTATGTTTGAGCGAGATAAGAATCTTTGGTTTAGAGAAAGAGCTCTTCAATCTGTCTCAAGGTGAAATGTGTGTGGCAATTTTGTACCATAAATTGGTCGATTTATTGCAAAAATATGAGACTATGGAGAAATTACCAAAATATGTTCATGGAAGAGAATTCGCATGTTTCAGCACATACTTAGCAAGTAATCCAAGAGAAAGTTAATATAATTTTTGATGGGACCTAACAATTCATTTTTGCCTCTGCGCCACAAATTCTCACCATGATACTTCTCCCTAACTTGAATGTCATATATGTTATAAGCCTTGCAAGATGGAGCACAAAGAAAATTTTTAGGTTTACTTAAATGGATGCTTGAGTAATGTATGTGTAGAACAATGTAAACTCGAGCAGTGATTATAACAATAGAGGAAATGCTCAAAGTAGTAAGTATAAAAAGAATTTGTATAGTTCATATTATCGGATGAATGGGAACACTAGGGAAATTTTTTACAATCAATTGATAATCCTGTTGGACATAAGTTTCAAAAGGGAAAGGCACTTGAAAATCAAGTAACAATAATAATAATGTTATTTATGGGGACCTTACTAAGTACTAACTCAAAACAGGTGCTTAATACTTCCTTAAAATTGTAGATGATCATATAAAAAAATACTTGGACTTATTTGAAATCAAAGGCTAAGGTATCACACTTGATCACTGTATTTTTTAACATGGTTTCTACTCAAGTTA
Source organism: Kalanchoe fedtschenkoi (assembly GCA_002312845.1). Taxonomy (NCBI): domain Eukaryota; kingdom Viridiplantae; phylum Streptophyta; class Magnoliopsida; order Saxifragales; family Crassulaceae; genus Kalanchoe; species Kalanchoe fedtschenkoi. The sequence continues at coordinate 2,593,738 of NQLW01000053.1, read as the reverse complement.
CAAGTGCCATATAGATGCTCGAAAGTTATAATGGAACCAAATATTTCAACCACAAATTAAGGCAGTTTGTATCTCATAAACGTTGTACCTATCAAAGTAGGTATCCACACACTCCTCAACAAAATGGAGAGGCTGTGAGAAAAAAAAGATAATGGCTTGAAAATGCACGGTCATTGAAGATCCAATCAAATGTACCTATGTCATTTTTGAGTGATTGTGTGCTTACAACAATTTACATAACTAATAGGGTACCTTCACTAGTTTTGAGCTACAAGACAACATTTGAAATGTGGTTTAGGCATCAAGAATCATTTGAAGCTATTTAGTTATTTGTATTTTAAAGCTAATATTTCATCAGTCTTAGATTAATTGGACACAAGAGCTTTGCCTTCTGTGTTTGTTGGATATTCTTTTAAAAAGAAAAATTGAATAATTGTGGTTCCAGTTTCCAGAAAAATTAAAATGTTAAGCATAAACATTTAAGATTTTTAAAAACATATTCACTTTGTCTGAGTTCATTTTTCATTAATAAATTATATAATAATTTTATAGCTTTCTCACAAAAACTGATTTTCTAGAACTTTTTTAGAAAATGCTGCCCTAAATTGTTTACGTTATGTTTAAATGTTAGATTTTTTTGTCCAATATATTGGAAATTTTGATAAATTGAATTTCAAAATAATTTAAATTTAACTTTTGAATACAATATCTAATTTAAATTTTATTAGGATATCTTACTATATATCCTCTTATTCAATTGGTATTAGCTCACACCCTTACAATCAAATCTAAGCGTCTAGGCTTCATACAATGAGGCTACATACATTGGGTTTGTGATGCCCGTTAATGCAATCATCAGCGCAGTGACAATATCAACATACATAGAATATATAAGCACAAATTATCTCACAACAATCATCACAAGTTTATAGCACTTAAACTACACAAGTGATTTAGCCACTAAGAGCCATAGACAAGGACATGAGTAAAAAGATAAGAATACTCCTTATAATCAGACTTAAACCTATGTTAGGTCGTTCTCTCTTGATGCTCTTCACTGCTCCTTAAAGATTATCACATATTGGTGATTTCAGAGTGATGTTGTAGAAGTATGCAATGCTTGGCAGCCACGAGATATTTCTTTAAGCTATCTTGAACTCTCTTTATGTACGCATGGGTAAGCGTAGAGTTCAAGCTACGTTTTTTATTACATTCTATTATGTAAATCTTTAGGAAATAATGATAGGACTCAGACTTCTTTGGTTCATAGAAATCAGAATTGGAATAGGAGTCGAATTAGGAAGTAAATCTACCTAGAGAATTTGTTAGTCATTTTGGTAAATATTTGATGAGAATTAGGCTCTGACTCTATATGTAAACTTGTAAATAATATTCTAATCTTTCCATAGCCTCTTAAAATGCGTGAATTAGACATTCGATGTGAAAGTGATGCCCCTAGAAACATGGAAGGTTTCTGCAAATCGAATTAAGAAATTGCGCGCAAGTGTCACTTAACCCTCAAGAATGGCTAGTGACCACGTCATCTTCTTCCTTTCTTTCTTTGTGTGACACATGTCAGCTCTCCCCCGCGCGAGGAAGTGAACCACTATGAGCATCTCTTACGCTTAGCTGATCACTGTCTTCTGTCCGATTTAATCTCCTCGCCCGAACTTTGCTCTAAAACTACTCTTTTTAGCATGTTTTCGTATTAAGATCTAAAATTAATCTGAAATATAAAAATTAACTAAAATCATTAAATAACATTCTCAAACATCATAAAATTAGGTGAGTTAATTATAAATGAGATAAATAATTTAATCTCATGAGTGCAACAGCCCATAATGAACTTAGTGCAATATGATGCACCCGGTTTCAAACTTGAAGTTGAGGTTGCACTGTGTCACGGCTCGATCCATTGAAGGGACAAGATCCAAGGGATAACATGAGGATCGGGCAATGACATGCCTAATCGGACTAAGTGTAAGGATCAGACATTTAGCCGGGGCGTAGCCCGCGAGAAGGGCTCGAAGGAGGCCTTTATAAGACGTGTGACAAGATGGAGGGACGAGTCCGATTCAAGTCCGCAGTGGAGGCCCACGGGAGAGAGACCAAAGCCGGCATTCTAGAAGCTTGTGGAAGCTTATGGAAGAGTGAGAAAAGTGTATCCCATGAAAATATCTAGCTATTTTGGGAGAAACATTCTTGATAGAGAATTGTAGCTATAGGATTGATTCGATCTCCACCATCCATTGAGGAAGTGTGTGTATAAGGGGAGGAGCTCATATGCTCCAAACTGTCCAAGAGTTATTTTTCCTCTACACAAGTCTCTCTCTCACTCTCCAAGTCTCTCTCTAGTCGTTGCTTCAAAGCTATTAAAAAATATCCAAGATATCTTTGGGGGTAAGGCTTGTTAGGCTTTAATTTTGGGGGAATCCAAGTAATGCACTGTACGGATAAGTGATCCGAAGCGCGATTTTGTGACAACTATCACTTGTTGATGCCTTCTTATTCTTAGATATTGTTATTTTGTTGATTTTTTAATTTGTCAACATTTTTATCCTGGTTCTATTTTGTAATGTTGTTTTAATAATATCCATACATGCTTTTTCACATACACAATATAGAATTAACAAAAGGTAGGAGTTTGTAATAGTAAAGTTGAATGTTTATTTAGACTCTTAATTTATCTGCACTTTTCTAATATCAAGCCAACTAAATGTGGACCGAGATTAACTTTTCTAGTATCAACTTTTCTTAAATAAAACTTATACATTAATTCTTGTCTTGAGAACTTTAATACACATACTATGTATTGTTTATTAGACATATCATTATTCATATTATTAGCAATTCTGAAAAGGGTTACTTCCTCATTTACTCATTGTCTAATTTGTTTACACTCTACCATAATTTGAAAAAAGAAAATCATAATGTTTCAAGGCCTTCTATCTTGAGACACATTGTGCAGTAACTAGTGAGGTTTTCACTAAATTATTTGAGCAGTAGGTGGAGATGATGTGACAAATTTGTCATACAGATGTTTTCACACAACATATTCCATTACATCCTCAAGAGATTCATCTTTCTCATAAAAGATTTTTTGAACGAGTTGTTCAGGATTAAGGCGAGGACAACCTTTCATTATAAAAAGAAAAAGACAATAGTTCAGTAGATCCATTTCAAAATTAGTTCGTGCAGAATGTATCACCGTTATGAGTTTTAAGTTTGGACTTAGAGAGAAGATTCGGCCTTATTAAACATCATGAGCAAGATAAATTGAAGGCTCCAAATTTTAAGATTTCCTTCTATTGGATATCAAAGTTCATTTGATGCCAATTTAAAGTTTGTTTTAGAATATATATATAAATGCTAAAATGTTTAGATACATATATAGAAAAAGAACTTTGCCAATCTCATTAGATTTTCTAGTGTTAGTTGTTCGAGAATTATTTTTATCATATAAATTGAACAGGAGGTTTGGTCTTAGATTTTTGTGTCTTATGTACCACATATAGCTATATTATTTTTCATTAAAATCAGATAATTGCAGCCGTGATGAAATTCCGTAGCGCAGGAGAGTTCAGTATGAGTTTTTAAGAATTGTTTCTACTTATTCTCTTTTGTATTATGCACATATTCATCTTGTATGATTCATGTTAATTAATTTGTGAAAACATGTTGTAAGGTGTTTGCTTATTAATAGTTCGTGTTATAAATTTGTCTGTTCATTGAGCTTGCACTAAGGAATGTTTGTATGATAGCATAGGTTGATCACCTATGTTTTTATTACATGCATTTTATTGCTAATTTGATATGGAGGGTTTGAGACAAATCATGAAATAAAGTAGCAACTATATGCCTTTAATATATTGTATATCGAATGTCTGTGATCAACACAAATTAAAAAGGCGTAAGACGGATTATTAGTCAAACTTCCATTGTATACGCACATTCACGTCACTTAGCATATACATGATGTTTTATGACATATAATTTTATGAACAAAGATGTGTTTGTATTCAATCCCAACAATAGAAAGAGATATTTGAATAACTTGCAGGGTAGAGCGAGTATTTGCATTTTGTCATAAGCGTTAATGCACGTTCGCATAACTTATCACATACATGGGGTCTTATGATCGATGTATGATTGTATGATTTTTATCAATAAAGATAAATTTATATTGAATCCAGACCATAGAAATGCATGTTTTAGAAGAGGTAGAGCGATTATTTGCTCTTTGTCATTAATATAATTTACTCCTAAATGGGTGAGAGCCAACATCATTGGGTTAACTCAACATATCAAATTAAATAAAAATTTATGATGTTGCTTGAATCTGAACATTGATCAATACATAGCTTATCTACCCTTTTTCGAACCATACACTGCCATCTTCAAAACATTACATCAAAATCGTAATTGTTATTTCAAATAATGTTTTAAAATTTTGACATATTTCATAAATAAAAAAGTAATGTTATATTTACTTTTACATGAAAATGACAAAAAAAAATCTTCTTTGTATATGCTTATTTACATCCATCTAATGAAACTAATTATAAGAAATAAAACCATATCTAATTTTGAGGTATACATTTATTATTCAAGGACCATTTTATTAAAGTTGTCCAAAACCTCTTGAATTATCAGGATTGAGGCTGAACGAAGGGGAGAAATATCAGAAGAAGGACGGTCGTAACAGAGGTGGAGCGGATTCGGATTGAGGCGGCGGTTTTGGGGTCAGGTCGGAGACACAAAACCAAAAGGAGGAAAGAATTCAGAATAAAAAATGATTTCTTTTATGACAAACAAATATTTTACCAGAATTTCTTGGTTGTCATTTTGATTGCAAATGACGTCTTGATTATTGATCATGTAGTTGAAAGTTTTGGTCTCAAGTTTGCTGTTTAAGACGCCAATAACAACCATCAGTGTTTATAGTGGTGTCAGACGATGGCGACTATTCTTCAATGGATAATACCAAATATTTACTAGGTTATCAAATTCACATCCTGATTATTGACTATCATATCTAAAATCATCTTATGTTTTTACATTTAACACTAGAGAGAGATTTCGCTATCATCTATAGGATTCATTTACTTTGCTTTCACACCAATCAATTCTAAAACTATTAAATCATTTAAAAAAGAAAGAGTAGGCTATCGGTAGATATTAGGAATCATCTTTATTTCATTCCATTGAACTTTTTCATCCATCTAAAACATCATGACCTCTCCATTTCATTACCTCATTATTAATATTTTATCTTAAACATGTTTGTAGAGGTCTGATGAGGAGGATTGAAATCACAAATGATCAAGAGAATCTCTTGATAACGCTCATTTTCCATATTCAACCTATCCAGTTGCGGGTAATTCGCTCCAACCGCATCTCTGCACGCCTGCACTGCACCTCTAGTTGCAATAGCTGAATCCCTTGTGATGGGGATGGGGTTTCTGAAGTCGTGTGTCCAGTAAGCATACGCAATTTCAGTGGCACGCATTATGAAGTTATATTGGTCACTGCACTGCTGGAGCCTCGCTCTCATCTCTGGGGTTGTTTGAGGATTTAAGAGATAATTATAATTGATATCAATGAACGTAGACCTCGAGTGGAATATTATACCCTCCATCGCGATAACTCCAAGTGCATGCTTATCTGTTGCCTGAGCACTGCGGTGATGTTCTGATAGGAACATATTGCAAAAGAGTGGGTAAGTTGTCTGTGCGCAAACTTGCTCGATTAAAGGATTTATAGAATAGATTGTTTGAGAGTTGGTGCAGGCATAGATTATGGAAATGAGCATGCAGATTGAAAGGTGTGGGGATGACAATGCCATTGTGACCGACTTTCTTGGATTTACAACAGGTGCTATGTTTCTTTTATACTAACTAGGAGGTATTAATGCCCATGCAGACGCACGAGCTTATTATTTTCTAAATTTAAGTAAAATTATTAATATTATATAGTATGTCATTGATTTTTCAATATGTCATACTAACATTATAAATTTAAAATCAAATTAAATATTTTTTATCATGGTAAATCTTTTATTATTTCAAATAATAATCTTCTTTTCTAAGTTTTTATATAAGGCTGCAGTGATGTGATCATATATTTTGCTGATATTTTTGAATACATATTTTATTATATTTGACTTGTATCACTCAACATTTATATGAGTTTCATATTTGTGGAGTAATGCATAATAATTATAAGACACCAAAAATTTGTTATCCAAACTAATTTCATATTTTATTATCACTATTATGTTGTCTTTTATGTGAGTGGATTGCTTTTTATATCAAGTTTTGTATCATTATAGAACTTATATGTAAAGTATTTTGAACACTCATCTGCTATCATGCATGTGAATTGTTTTATTGGATGTGATACCCGGATCATGAATTATGGTGTTGTTTGATGCTTCAAATAATTTTCTATCGGTCTCTTGATCAGGTTTAACTGCCCATGAGGTTCTTAATATATGAAACATATTTGTAACTTGACTTTTAACAACAATTGCTTCATCAAAACGTTGTTTATATATCATTTTAGCGATTAGTGAGTCAAGTCTCATTTAAATGATATATTTTAGTGGTCTGGTGGTAAATAGGGTAAAAGTGAATCATGAAAATAATCACGATCAGAGTTTGAATTCTCTAATAGTCGGGTGTGTGTTGTAATTTATATTTAATAAAATAATGATATATCTAATGTATTTCTCAATTTAGTCGAGTATTTTTTTCAAAATCTTTGCACCTATAAAATTATACAAATATGTTATAAATAATACATAACAACCCGTCTATTTTGCATATTATCATTAGCTTCTTGATAATTTTATAACATGTATATTTGGCATCCCATGAATGAGGATGGTAAGACTATACATTTACCTAATTTTTTTCTCTCAATATAGCCTATGTTAACTTTTATACATATTAGCAGTAAAATTTTTTCTTACTGCATCTCACAAAACACAATCTTGATGATCGCGCACTAATATTTAGAGAATGCAATTTTTATATCAAAAGTTCATATATCAAACACTTGATACATCTCCTTAATTAATATTATTTAAAAAATTGCTGAAATTCAATTGTATATAAAAGTTGAAGATATTTAGTTATTATGAAATAAATAACATTTTTTATTTAATAAAATATAAATAATTAGAGAATTTGTAATATAGTTTCTATTAAAACCAAGAGAATATGAGTATTCAATAATTTTCTTGCTGAATTAATTCAAATATTTTTTAATACTAATATCATTAAATTTGATAAAAAAAAGTTGTTATATTGGATGGTTTCGTGTATTTGTGTGGATGAAGGCTTATTTATTTTTGTTGGCGTACTTTTTTACGTTGATGCACTTTACGCATGAAATCAATCTCTTTATAATTATAGATTTTATATGTCGTTTATATGTACATTTTGACATATTTTTTCTTTAAAATAACTAAACTATGTACATTATAAGTGAAATCACTTTATTTAGAATCATTGATTTTTTAAACCTTGGAGAATCCAAATACCATATAGCTAAATAAAATATAAGATAAATAATTTTGTTTGATTTGGATGAATTGAATTAAGATTAAGTCATGGAAAGATTATAGATAGACTCAATTGAAGTGTGGAACTCGAGGCGAACATAAGATTTTAACCGTTATTTATTACTATGCTTTTGGACAGGAAAGTGTGGTTATAAGTAATGATCAAAACGGATACCATTTTAAACTTAACCTATTACCACGCTTTTCTTTTCAAATCATGATAATAGAGTATGCCACAATCGCTGATGAACCAATTACCACGCTTTATGTGATTATTTACTATGTTCAAAATAATAAGTGTGGTAAAATATTAAAGCGTGGTAATTGCCAAAATTTGTAGTAGTGATGATTTATCCTACTTTCGTACATAAAAAATAGAAAGAATAAAATTATAGAAGTTGAGTACTATAAATTTGTAAATCAATCTAATTAATTTTAATTGGGTAGTGTTGATATCAAAGAAAGTATTTATTGCCCACAAATATTTCAGCGTCAGTGCATTATTTTTATAAAATTACAGAATTTTATTTTGATTCATCATGTTGCTTTTAAATATTTTTAAACTAATCTTAGAAATGTTTAATCTTTTAATTT
>NQLW01000053.1:2507654-2578407 GCA_002312845.1 Kalanchoe fedtschenkoi | reverse complement strand
GCATTCTAGAAGCTTGTGAAAGCTTTGGGAAGAGTGAGAAAAGTGTATCCCATGAAAATATCTAGCTATTTTGGGAGAAACATTCTCGATAGAGAATTGTAGCTATAGGATTGATTTGATCTCCACCATCCATTGAGGAGGTGTGTGTATAAGGGGAGGAGCTCATATGCTCCAAACTATCCAAGAGTTATTTTTCTTCTACACAAGTCTCTCTCTCACTCTCTAAGTCTCTCTTTAGTCGTTGCTTCAAAGCTATTAAAAAATATCCAAGATATCTTTGGGGGTAAGGCTTGTCAGGCTTTAATTTTGGAGCAATCCAAGTAAGGCACTGTACGGATAAGTGATCCGAAGCGCGATTTTGTGACAACTATCACTTGTTGATGCCTTTTTGTTCTTAGATATTGTTATTTTGTTGATTTTTTAATTTGTCAACATTTTTATCCTGTTCTATTTTGTAATGTTGTTTTAATAATATCCATACATGCTTTTTCACATACACAATATAGAATTAGCAAAAGGTAGGAGTTTATAATCATAAAGTTGAATATTTATATAGACTCTTAATTTATCTGCACTTTTCTAATATAAAGCCTACTAAATGTGGACCGAGATTAACTTTTCTAGCATCAACTTTTCTTAAATAAAACTTGTACATTAATTCTTGTCTTGAGAACTTTAATACGCATACTATGGATTTTTTATTAGACATACCATTATTCATATTATTAGCAATTCTGAAAAGGGTTACTTGCTCATCTACTCATTGTCTAATTTTTTTACACTCTATCATAATTTGAAAATAGAAAATCATAATGTTTCAAGGCCTTCTATCTTGAGACACATTGTGCAGTAACTAGTGAGGTTTTCACTAAATTATTTGAGCAGCAGGTGGAGATGATGTGACAAATTTGTCATACTGATGTTTTCACACAACATATTCCATTACATCTTCAAGAGATTCATCTTTCTCATAAAAGATTTTTTGAAATAGTCGTTCAGGATAAGGCGAGGACAACCTTTCATTATAAAAAGAAAAAGACATCAGTTCAGTAGATCCATTTCACCATTAGTTCGTGCAGAGTGTATCACCGTTATGATTTATATATTTAAAATAATTTCTTATTTTACATAATGAAAATAAGTTCAGGAATTTTTTTTATTAAATAAGACAGTTTCATCTATTCAATATGAAAGAAAGGAATTGATTTATAGAAATTTATTATAATGTAATAATATTTTATTCATTGAAATTTTGTGAAATAAAGAATATCATGATACTTTGATGATAAAAAGGTGAATTTACATTCATTATGGCAAATCTGTTAAAAAATTGCTTCATCATGTTTCACCTCCACCTCCATTCTTATGTTACATCAGGTTTAGCTGTTGTTCAAAATCTTTACATTAGTATGGTAAATATGTTTAGAAATTGCATATACAAGCAACTAAAATATGGCAAATCTGCTCAACCAATACATATACTAGCAGCTGATATATAGCGAATATGCTCAAAACTTGCATATACCAGCAACCGAAATATGGAAAATCTGCTCGAAACTTGCATATGTAAGCAATTAAAATGTCTAAAATGATTGTGAAAAATTTTAGAAGTTATAAAAGATAATACATGATTGTCTAAAGCATCTTATGAAGTGTTTCTCTTATAGGCAGATTTATAGCAGACACTTTTATTATGGATGTTGATGGATTAACTTTATGGACAGAAACTTGAGATGAATCTATAACCTATAAAAAAATTAAAATCAGCAAAAGGTATATATAACTTAAAAAAGTAAGTATAACTATGATAAATGACTTTACCAGCGCTAATTCTAAGAGGCAACTCTTTTGCACTCGTAAAACCAACTTCAAATCATTCTTTAGACAACCATGGTAAATTTGATGGAATCTCAACCTCTTGTGAAGTATAAAAAATCAGAAAGAAATCACAAGATGCTACGTATTTAGTAACTAGTAGTTCAAAATGCAAGAAAACTTATTATTCACATATTCAATTTATGTTAATTTGCTTGGTTGTTTTTATTTGTTTTCATTGGCTTTCATTCTAGATTTCTTCTCAGACCATGGTTTGAGTCTTTTTCTTCCTTTATTCACTCACAAATTTTTAACAAGTCCTTTCACCCCTCTTCCTTGATAGCAAGTTGGAGGTGTTGTATCACAAGTGGGTAAGGTTGAATCACGATCTTCACTTCTTATATCGACTGCTTTCATCCAAGCACTTATTTGACTAAGTACAAATTCATAACATGTTGTGCTTTGGGCCACTATATCGACTATTCTAACCAATCTAGGACAAAGATGTATATACCTCGGCAACATTCAAGTGTACTTCTTCATGTACATCAAAACTATTTATATCTTTTATTTTATGTCAGAATCTTGACTATGAAACATAAATCCAATATCCTAATAGCATGTCTGTATAAAAAACCTCAATCCTCAAACTTCATACAGTTGCATGATATATCTTAATTACTATGATTAAACGACAAGGTTGGTTCGTCTTCATCAATAAAACTCTTGAGAGCATAGTGACCAGTTTGCGCATCATGTTGTGTAACACCATAAGCTAAAGTATTAATGATCTCCATCTGAAATAGCTTGAAAATTTAGGAGTGTAAATATTGCATATCTGAACAAAAAATGGAGAATAATAGTTGCTAACCATAGGTGATATTTCTCTGAATTCGTATTTAAGCTTCAAATTTGTGTAGTTCATTGAACGCACAACCTCCTTACAAGATCTAAAGAATCTAGCTAATGAAAAACTGTTTTTAAGATGTCACTTCAGCTTCGCATTGCAACTCTCACTTAGTTAAATGCTACACATATCAAGTGAATGCACATTTTTCATGTAACAACCAGGCCATTTTTCCTTGATTTCATAGATAGAGGGAAACAACTTATTATCTTGCACATAATACTTACAATGAATTTCTTGACAAGCATTTTCAAAGGCCTCTTCATTGTTAAAATCATATATGCACTCTTGAAAAAATGAGTCAAAAATGAGGATCCATCCTTCATTAAATTTCTCAAATGTCGGATACCATTAAACATTATATGAAATGTACATAATTAACGGTACGTACCTTGTATTACTGTATAAATTGCCTTTTTCATTACTGGATCCTGATCTGTAAAGAAAGTTATAGGGTGTTTCTGATTGTGACAATTCAGAAATTATGAAATAACTATTCAAAAGATTTTCCTTTACTTTTTGAGCAAAGTAACTCAAAATACTCTCAGCATCACCATACCTTAACTCGCATTGTCTTCTAGTTTGTAGAAAATTTTTATGATCCAATTCAATGAATTCATTGCATTCTAATCATTCCGCCTTCTTACTCATGAATTCAAGTGACCTCTTACTTGTATGTCTGACACATCGCTAATTTAATTTCATTTGCTTGAATTTTTGTAATATGACACTGAAATAAAAAAGCAAATCAACATATACCTATGTTTTCAGAATAGAACAACAACCTGCAAATACAATTCAACTGGTCAAATAAAAATATAGATAAACTTACATAGCTGATGTTTTCGAATAGAACAACAGCAAACACCAAAAATGATATTCAAAGAGAAGGGGTAGAAGTTACATATCAAGCAAATATTTCAAAACTATAATTGTGGAATATCGACAAGTAGTTGGACATAAGCCGAACGAGACAGCGAAGGGGATCATGGAAAGCCAGTAGAAAAATAAATAAAGAGCACGTGACTTGGACCTAAGTTAAATATAAAACGACTCAGTTTCATGATTATTTGCTGCCTAGGATCTAAGTCTCCACCTCAGTGGAAATAACTCATATAAGGATTTGAAGGCTTTATATGCACATGTTGTCAAGTATGTTTGGTTTTCTAAGATTTTGTTTGGTATACAAAAAATCTGAGGGAAATAAAATGGATGTTTTATTTATGGATTACAGATAATAAAATATGAGAAAAATATTAAAACACTTTTTGTTTTAATTAAATTTTCTTTTTTATTTTCCATCTAATTTCATTTTCCCAAATTTTTTTCAACTAAGTAGAACTTGTTCTCTTTTTCCATTCAATTTTGTTTTTCCTTCAATTTTCACTATATCAAACACATCCTAAATATTAAAATATGAAACATAAAACCAAACAATTACATGCTCATGTTGAGAAGCGTTCACTTGATCCCACAACGCTTGGCGATGAGAAGAAGAGGCGGATTATATGATTTATTGAATCATGATTTACAAATCTAAAATTTAAAATCACATTGAGAATACAATCCAATATGAATCAGGCGAAATTGGGAACCATCTATTTGTTAGCAAGCACTTTTTGATAACAGGCTTCAATTGTATCATGAAGTTGAAGACTAGTGAAAGTATTAGTGGTTGCAAAATCTGACGAGAAATGGATTCAGTCCCCTTTTGTAAGATAAAAAACTTATAACATAAGATGTCATTGACCTGCCCACCACTAGCGGATTCACTAGGGGTAGTGGGAGCAGCCGCCCCCCGAATTCTTCCTAAAATATCTCTACTCATGGTAAAAAAAATAAATATTATATATATAAGGGTTTAAATAAGAACCCTCCCTTGTTGCTGCGCGCTGCGAACCTGGTGGATCTTCGTTGGTGGCGCCACGTCATGCACTCATGGATGGGCGACACATGGAGGGAGGGAGGTACATGGGAAAGTACATGGAGGGCATTTTCGACCAAAGTACATGGTCTGGCGGGAATAGAGTTTCCATGTATCTTTTTGTTGATGTACTTTCGCTCCTGCATGAACATGTGTCACACATGCAAACATAATATCTCAGCGCTCTCTCTCTCCTGTTCATTTCAATTTAATTCAACTCAATTTATCTAATTAAACAGAATTTTTTGAAAAAAACTAATTTCATAGTTAGATGTAAAATATTTTAAGCTTCAATTCAAGATCCATATTGATTATGTTTTCGATACATTTTTGAAAAAGTACATCGATTTAAAATACATAGTTGAGTCGTTGAACTATGTATTTTAAATCGATGTATTTTTTCAAAAACGTATCGAAAACATATTCAATATGGATCTTGAATTGAAGCACATCTAACTATGAAATTAGTGTTTTTCAAAAAAATTTGTTTAATTAGATAAATTGAGTTGAATGAAATTGAAATAAACAGAAGAGAGAGCGCTGAGCTGTCACGCCTGCATGTGTGACATGTGTACATGCAGAGCGAAAGTACATCAATCCCTGGTTTTTTCATGTCCAAACTGCCCTTCGATGTACTAATTTATATAGTACATCAAAACCCAAGCCACGTGTCGTCTTCACAGGCAACTAAATCGAGATGCTTGAATGGACGAAAGGGACGGTGATGGGCTGGGTTCGTTGCGCGTAACGGGTCGAGGGGTTTGTGTACGATTTGGTCCCTATATATATATATATATATAGACAAGGGACCAAATGTAAATGGTAATTTCATTGTAAATAGTGGACTAATCACAACCTTCAATTAATTAGATCTAATGGTTGACGTTTGTGAATCTTTTAGCTTTCATTTAGTTTATTAAATAGATTGAAGGATTTTAATTTGTCGGTTAACACATCTATCTCTATTGCTCGATCGCATCCATGGGGGAGGGGCGATGCGCGCAGCCAGCCAAATTATCGATGTCGGAGTCAATTCTTGCCAGATCCAGTCCACAGCGAGATTGCTTTTGCCTGTCGCGTTCCTTCATACCCTCAACGCGAGCACCTCGCTCGACCCCATGCAAGCCCTAAATGGAGCTCTGGATGGGGAAAGGGTTTTGACCTGACGGGAAGAACGGTGCGCCTCACTCATCCCAAGAGTAGGAACAACCACACGGAGAAAACCAATGGCGCGGTGGCCCTAACCACCTGAAAAATCTGGCTTAATCAATGCTCTGATTCAGAGCTGGAATCAAATGTCCTTGAGCTCCTGAGAGGTATGAAAATTATGTGAATGTAAGATCAACCTTCTAACAACATATGGATCATGTATTTACATTTGTGAATTGTGTTCTTCGAAGGTTGATATGTTGAACTAAGATTCTAATAAGTTTAATGTTAAATCTTCTGAAACATAATTATTTGACAACCTGGTAGTTGTTTTGGCATTCCATGAGACAACAGAGCATTTTTCTTTCTTTCTTTAGGATGATGCAGTAAGAAATTTGTTTAGTGCAAAAACAATTCGTGAGTACAGCGCACAGAGTTTGACTTATTCTGACTTTATTCAAGAACCCAATTCCTTTCTTTTAATCTAATTCTCAGTTAAAGTCACATTTTGTACATTGATCAGTTGAATTAGGTCAACCTTAGGTTGTTTGCATTTTATTCTGCTACAATTCTTACTTGTATGCATGGTTCACTTTTTTTATACTTGTATTTGTGGTTCACATTATGTAAAGTATAACTCTGAGTTGCATTGAGGGATGCTTAGGGTTTCGAAAATTGGGAATTATTTTTTATTTTTATTATTGAATTGTGTGCATATTTGATTGAGTTCTTTGCAAATTACTGGTGCCTGCTAGAGTTGGATTCTTCTATGTCATTCAGTTGATGTTCGCTTATAATTTGTGTAAGAAGCAGTAGGCTTGTGCTCTAGAAATGTTTTTAGTAGTGAACATGTTTTCAGTAGTGTTCTTTTGTGTCATTCATTGTTGACGATTTCAACAGATTTAGATTAAGCGAGGATGATGAAGATGATATGTTGATGATGGAAGAAGAACAGTAGTCACCTAATGTCCATGTCTCATGGAAAAATGTTGTATCTTCCCGGGCGTACATGTGTGGATTGATGTTTGATGATTTGTAGAAGAAGGGTGGGCTAACGAAAGTGATTTTTTTTTTAAAGTGTAATTTCTGGATTGGTGGACTCTTTGTTCACCACGATGGTGAACTATCTATATTGATAAACTGCTTTTATGGATAAATGACACAGTTGTTTACTTTATATTATGTTGATTGATGTGTTTATGTAAATTCTGTAATGGTGAACTGTCTGTTCACCATGGTGAATAAGAAATTCTCCATCATAATCTTTAATGGCAATATTATACATGATTCAGTGCCCATTGATGGCAATGAGGTGCATATTATAGGATATATCTTGTATGTCTTTGATTTTTGTAAATTTATTCCTTTGAGATGTAATTTCTGGATTAGTGAACTTTTTGTTCACCACGATGGTGAACTATCTATATTGATGAACTGCTTTTGTGGATAAATGACATAGTTGTTTACTTTATATTATGTTGTTTGATGTGTTTATGTAATTTCTGTATTGGTGAACTGTCTGTTCACTATGGTGGTGAACTACATGTTCGCCATGGTGAATAAAAATGTTCACCATCATCATGAATAGAAATCAGCTAACAAATCAAAGTGGTGAATTACTAGTGAACTGTAATATTTCATCATTTTTGCCATCTATTTATTTTTTGAATTTTTAAATTTTTACAATCAAATCACAGTGGTGAACTATCTATTCACCATCATCGTGGTGAACAGAAATCAGCTAACAAATCTAAACGGTGGTGAACTATCTATTCACCATACAGTTGTGTGGAATTTTTTTTTATTTTTAAAATTTTTATATTTATATTTATTTTTATCTATTACATTTGAAATGTCTCAAAATTAGAAAAACATGATTAAATCACATTTGGATTTAGTCTAAATGAGTGGCCACGAATTGTCCACAATTTACAACGAAATATGTATTTACACCAGATCTCTTCCATATATATATAGGTTTGATTTTTCATAACTCAAATTTATTTATAATAAAATAATCCAACTCAAACTCAACCCAAATTCAAAAAATCCAACCCAACTCAATCCAAATTCAAAACTCCTAAATTTGGTTGAATTTGGGTCAACCCATTTACTTTTATTAATAAAGAATTAAAAAAAATTTATTTTTAAAAAAATTTTAAAAAAATAAAAAATATTTTTTTATTTTGTTGGTTTAATTTTTTTAATTTGTAATTTATTTTCTTATATTTATTTTAATTTTTTATATATTTGTAATTCGGGTTGTGTTTTACAATTTGGGTCAATCTGAATTCAATTTATACAACTCGAAGATCAACTCAACCCAAAAATTACAATCCAAATAAAATAACTTAACCCGAATTCACTTTAACTGAATTTATTTGGGTTGGATTATGGATCAACCCAAAATCCTTACAGTACCCCTGCTCAATCTCGTGACAGATTGAATAATTAAAATAATATGTGAATGACATCTATTATCACTCTAATTTTTAAATCCATTATGTAACAAATATATTAATTTACTTTGTTCAGTATGTATGGTTGACTACATCCATGACCATCTAAGAATTTCTCCACCTTGGCATCAAAAAGCTCCATTGCAAGCTTGAAAGCAATAAGAAGCTCTTTCGTGCAAGCTAACAAAAACTTATCCCAGCGAAGCTGGCAGACGACATCTTAACCTCTCCCTCCAACTTAATCCTCGTCACAAGCTACTTACTACGCCAATAATAAAAATTCAATAATATATTGATTATATTCATAAAAAAATAATATTTATTATCTATTTTAAAATCTGAAAATTCATTATGCATCAATTATAAGTGGATATATTCTCTTAATAATTCTGGTGACCCAATTCATTTGTGATTCAGAGCCAACACAACACGCCTTTAAGTGCAGGCAAAACATCCCAAAACCGGTACAGGAAGTGACAGATAAGTTCTCATTATCATCACAACTTCTCAAGCTTCCGAAATCCCCTCTGTTGCACAAAAAGACAAGACAAGTCGAGTCATGGGTCTTAGAATAAACAAATGTAACAGCAAGATAAGAAGTGATGATGAGTTGAGGACTTGCTGACATGTATATCCATAATCCATGCAATGTTTTGTTGGCAGATCAATCTGTTTCTGTTGATCGAAGCGACTTGAATATATACGAGACTAGAATGATGTTAATGGCTTCTGATCTACAAACTGTTTGCAGCTAACCATATTAACAACTGAAAGTCTTGTATGAAGAAGCTCAAGGATGGACTACTGGATCAGGTTAGCTAGTCCTGTGACCCACATTCTCTGTCAGATGGGCCAGCTTGCAACTGGCACGAATTGAAGCCTGAATGCTCACCCACTAGTTGTGGATCATGTTTGGGAGGTGTATTGATTTCGGGATAGAGTTGAGATGAGATTTAGGTTAGCTAGGTTTACAAGTAACACTTGACAATAGTTAGAAGTTGACACCTTTTCATTGATGATTTGGATGGTGGCTGATTTTTGGGAGGACGCATTCTATCTATCTCATGTATTATTATGTTGTATTAAAAAGTTAAAATATTATATGACAATTTGTTATCAAATTTAAATTTTTTTAATTTGTTAATGTGTCGTGTGATTGGTCAATATATCACATAATGTTTATTTATCGTTGGGTCTATTATTGTCCATTTGGTGAAATGTACCCACACAAAAATGAGTGGTAGTGGCGTGACTTAGAGCATCCCTATTGAAGTTTTGTTGTTAGGTTTTTGTCAGAGTTCAAAGTGTTTCGTCTCAATGCGAAATAGGTTCATGATTTTCTGACACCGAAATGCTGCGATTTGTAAAAAAAATCAATTACCACGTTTTAGAGATGAAAGCGTGGTAATAGGTATATTAAATATTCATGATAACATGTTACCACGCTTCCAACATTGAAGCGTGGTAATATGTATTTATGTGAAAAAATAAATAATAAAAAATTAAAAAATTAGCATTAGTAAATATCAAGAAAATATAATATGAATTAATAATAATAAATAATTAATTATTTAAAAATTTTAAAAAATTTGTAATTAATATAAAATAAAAAAGTAAAAAAATGTATAATATGACATGTGAGCCCATACGCAGAGATTTAAAAGATTTATTTCAATATAGATAATAAATTTGAGAAAATAAGATTTATGATAAAGCTGAGTACATAATGCTTTTACATTTGTTTGAATATGGATGCATTTGACATAAGATAATGTTGCCTATGACGTGTAAAATTCAACAACTGGTCATTAACTATCATATGGCTAACATAAGTGTCATTATCAAACTAAATTCCGATTGGGATTGAGATAATGAGGTTGGAAGTTGCAATGATACGAGGTACATTTATAGGCAGAATTTCTTAAATGCATCGTGTCCATCTGATATCCATCAACCAAACTTATCTTAGGAAATGTTACTAATTAATCAATAATAAAATTTATTTTTCAATTTCGGAGAGAATTCACACGGGTTTGACTGTTAGATCTTCTTTTTATTTCATATGTGTGACACTAAATTGACGTAATCCGAATTCGAACCCGATATTCAAGGTGTAGGGATTCACTTGGTGGCTAAGTCACGACCAACTCAACTACTCATGATTGAATTTAAGTTTGTTTTGGAATTTCACCCTGTTTCGAAAAGGTTAGATTCTCCAATTTTAAAATAAAAATTAATTTTTCAAACTGACACGTAAAATACGCTAATAGATAAATTTAGGTTAGGGCATATAGAGAAGTCGAAAATGTGGAAGGGGAGGTGTGTGAACAGTAGGACTTTCCGAGTCCTCCAAAGTTGTAGAAACAACTGGAGCTGTTTAACCAAAATGAGAACATAGGTTGAAAATGTATGATACATGCTTCGTCAAATTTCTCCTCATTTCGCGGTCGATAACATTATTTTTTTTTGTCGAGCAAACCATATTTGTAAAATTATAGTATCCTGTGTACGATGAAGTGTCTCTGTAATTTTGTATCTTAATCACAACCCATAACATTGTAGGTGATAACAGGAAGTGAGCTTCTTAGTACCGTGCTGTGAAGAATTTGGAAATATGTGGGGAAAAAAATTGGAAGAAGTGGATTTTTCATAAAATTTATCATATTTATTCTTTTTTGGTTAGAGGTGAACAATGATGAGAAAAAGCTAACATATTTTTTATTTTAAATAAAATTTTTCTTCCTATTTTTCATCTAATTTTTCTACAAACTTTTATTTTTATTTTCTCACAAATTTTCATTCTTATTTTCCATCAAATTTTCATATTCACCAAATTTTCTCTGAACCAAACACAACTGTTTGGTTTAGAAAAAAATTGGTGGAAAAGAAAATTTGGGAGAAAGTCGATTTCGCCATGGAATACATTGTATTTTTCCTTATTTTGTTAGGGTGAAAATGGTTAAAAAATGTTAAAAACATTCTTTACTTTAAAGAAATTTTCTACCATATTTTTCGTCTAATTTTCTTACAAACTTTTCTTCTCATATTTCCACAAATTTTCTTTCTTATTTTTTACCAAATTTTTCTTTCCACCAAATTTTTTCTAACCAAATACAACCTTAATATCAAGTGAAGAGTGTTGCCAACAGATCTACCTCTTGTCGTCATAGAATGATTTCAATTATTAATCTCATTATAATTTTTTATTTAAAGGAAAAAATAAAAATAATAAATTGACCAAAGTTCGACTTGTCATATAATATTGTCAGTTGTTAAAATGATCATTTGGGTCCTTGTGACAGACGGGATGCGAGGACAGGCTCAGAGTGAGCCACAAGTGGATGAGTGATATGTGACTCATAAAATTGGCTTTGGTTTTTATGGGCACACACCCTTTTCTAGGGTATTAAAAATTTAAAATTGGCTTCTCTGTTTGCCCCCATTCTCCCTCTTCCACCATCTCCAATCAATCATGTCTATCAACTAATTTTTGTTTTGTCATCTTAAAAATCAAGACTTTTTATAGATGCTACTAGGGATGTGAGCAATTTGAATTGATCTAACAATCAATTCAAATAAATTAAATAAACTAATTTGAGTTGGATTATGTTTAATTCAATTGAATTTTAGGTTAAAATTTTGGGGTTAGACTGATATTTAGATCAAGTAAAATAAATTAGAGTTGACCCAAAATTAAATACAATCCAATCACAAGTGTTTTTTTTTGTCAGGTCCGTTCACTCTTCTGCGATAGTGGCGTTCATACTCACTACGAGTGAGTTCACGCGCACTCCCACCGTATACAAACGCAAAATGATACTAATATGGATCAAACCAAGAATTTTAGAATTGTTAGACATTCTCCAAAATCACTATGACCTTGGGCGCAATTACAATTGTGTTATTGTGTTTGTATTGTAAAATTTCTCAGAGTAGTGCACGTGTTTATCTAAGTGCAACTCAAATTAAAGATTTTAAATATAAGTTGAATTTGGATTATTTTGAATTTACATTTGATTTGGACTAAATTAAATTATTACAAATAATAAATATTAACTACCACTCAATTCAAACTCATAACCTAAATTTACACCCATATCCGCAGTTCCCACAAATCTCATCCGACAAAAAAATAGCTAGTGACCCCATTTACTTCCAAAATTTTATCAAATTTATATATAACTATTTTAATTAGTTGTTTTATGATTTTTTCCTACCCATTTTGTTTACTTAGGGTCTTGTTGTTGTGTGAGTTCTGTATTTGCTTTGGTAGCTATGTAGATTTTTCCATGGGTGAATATTTGTTGTTGTCACTATGTGGATTTGGTAAGATATGCAGTGATATGACCTTAAATAATCATGATTTTTTCGGATGATAAAACCAATGTTTTAAAAAGTGTTAGGCGGTGAAAAGTGCGTCTAGTGATTAATCTGTTGATTAATCGAACGGTTAAGCGGAGTTATAGATATTAATAATATATTTAATAATTAATTATAATTATATATATATATAAATGATTATTTTTATAATAAAATTAGCTTTGAACAATTAATTAGCTAGACGACTAAACAGAATGTTTTAACACCGTCTAACAATTAATAATTAATTAATCTATCTAAGTGGAAATTTTAGAACAGAGGATAAGAGACGCTGTCAAATATTCTTACAAATGTCAATAACCTAAATTAAAGTTCAACGTAGACTGTCACTATAATATGAGTTCATGCTAATTAATCTTATTAAAATACATATAGTTATTAATTATTTAAAACATTTAATGTTTGGTAATAAGGTTATACCCCTTACATCATAGGAAAAAATATATTATAAAACATGCTTTGAACTAGTATCATTTCGAAATTCGGTCTAAAATTTAATTTTTTAACACAAAATTAACCTCAAATTTACCTTTTATGATTTAAATCCAACTTAAAACATTTCAATACAACCCATTACATTCCCTAATCCATCAAAATAAATAAATAAATATTTCAAAATTCATTTTAATGCATGCGGCCTTAAATTCATAATTCAAATTTCAATACCTAATTTAACCAAGACCCAATTTAACCTTATCAAATTTTATTCGTCTCGTACCCCAAATTTGAATTTCTGAAACCGCCACCGCGAAAAAGAATATTGAAGTTAACTGGAAAATTTTCTATTAGGATTACCCCAACAGTGTTTTTTTTTTTAGAGATGAAATGTGTTTACCTTTATTTTTAACTAGTTAAGGTTTGGAAAGTAGACTTTGAATGGAAGAAGAAGAAGAAGACAGGAGTGAATATATGAAAGAATCAGAGTCACAAGAACACAAACAATTTCAGAGATCACGAGACTGGTGAAAATGAAAGTCAGCATCATCGTCCAACGCTGCTCCTACTGACCTTTTTCCATTTAAAAACCCTGCTGATCCCACTACGCCCCAAAATCCAAATGACACTTTATTTTTTACCACCCCCAAAATATTTCAGTAAAATATTTTTCTACCCAACTTTGATGCTCCCTTTCTTCATCTGGACCTATTCAAATCATTATCATCAAGATTGAAGCTATGCATAAATCATATGCATCCATCGCTGGGTGACTCTCTCAACCACTGGCTACCAAATTACTAATGGAGCTCAGCTAACAGCTCATCATGCATACATATGTGAATGCGGATGATGATCAATTTCTCCCATCAGTTGTTGTACAGTCGAAATGTGTGTCCCACTTACTCCCTCCACATATTCGCTTATAATAAAGTCGACGTGTAACCAAAATCTCTCAATCATCATGCAACGCAATGCAATGCGAAAAAAGAAAAGCAAATTCCAAGTCATCAATCTATAAAAACCGCAAAGTCTCTCACCCCCACTTCCCCACTCACTCCCAAAAATGTCTCGTTCTCCTCCTATCCCCACCCTCTTCCTCCTCCTAACCGTAACCACTCTCTACCTCTCCCTCCAACCCCGACCCGCTCTCGCCCGCGCGCCCTTCGCCTGCGACCCCGCCAGGCCCCAGACCCGGGCCCTCAAGTTCTGCCGCGCCAGCCTGCCCATCCACGTCCGGGCCCGGGACCTGGTCTCCCGCCTCACCCTCCCCGAGAAGATACGTCTCGTCGTCAACAATGCCATCCCCGTCCCCAGGCTCGGCATCAGCGGCTACGACTGGTGGTCCGAGGCGCTTCACGGGGTCTCCAATATCGGCCCCGGCACCAAGTTTGGCGGTGACTTCCCCGCCGCCACCAGCTTCCCGCAGGTCATTCTGACGGCCGCGTCCTTCAACGCATCCCTCTGGGAAGAGATCGGCAAGGTACCCAACACCACACTTACCTTCTACCTAATCTCAAAACAAAGAATAATGCAAGTTTTATTACATTAAAAAATAAATATACACAATTCACCAAACAGTATCATTTTTGGTTTTCAATATCATTTTTATTTTTAATTTGTCATTTAATTATGATGAATATTAAAAATAACAAATATATACATATATATAGTGATTTTTTAGGATGAAAACAAAGTAGGAATCCAAGTGATCTTCCTTTTTTACAAGTGCACTTAATAATGTACATGAATCAATAGATTATTGGGCTAGTGATTTTGAAGTCGGTCTAAAAATCTCAAGATGTTAGGTTCAAATTTTAATAGTGAGTATAAATATCACTATCAAGATGGACGGATGAACAACACAGACCACTAACAAAAATAATGTAATGTCCTTTTTTTTTTTTTTTTCATCTGTTGTGTTTCTTTCAAGTGAAGGGAAAATGATGGCCCAATTGACACATGCCTACTTGAAGTTGATGAAATTTGAGAATATACTTCCATGTTAGGGAGAGGGAAGCACGTGTTGAAGTCACTCTCGTGACATATAGAATAAAGTAATTACTTAAATAAAAAAATGTCATCTGATATATTAATTATTCTATACTATGAAAACATTATCTTAAAGTTATATTTTCAAATGTATGTATCGAAACAATAATGTTTGTTTAGGGTTGGTTTCGGGGAGTTGGGGTAGGGTAGGTATCTTGACGGCTGTCCTACATATTTTGGTGCCCATGCCCTATGGAGCACCACTCAAATCTAAGTAACGTAAAAAGTTTAAAGTGAGTCATAGCCAATGGGGTCGGTCTAAATGATTTATTAGGTTTTACTATTGGCCGGCCTAGCACTTGACTGGCTTCTGATTTAGTTGGAGGATAACTAAGAGACTTGCTCATTATTGTTACCCACTTAGCCATATTTTTCAGACTTGATATTTAGTTATTTTGAGTCAAAATAGAGCTATCTCAATTATTTTACGTTGAGCAAGGATCTCGACATTTAAAGGGGAAACTTGTCGCTAATGTAAGTTTCGTCCCTAAAAATCCAGTGCCTTGTTAATGGAAAATTGAACCAATGCATATCAATCTCAAAGACTAGATGACAAATTAGAAGGAAAATTAGGACAACTTTTATTTTTTAACAATTTTCTGTCCCTAAGGTTGTGTTTGGTTTAAGAAAAATTTGATGAAAAAAATTCTTTGTTTGGTCTAGAAATGAAAAGTAGATGGAAATGAGAATGAAAATTTTATCAAAATATAGTGTTTCAACACTTTCTTTATAATTTTCCGGACTTTAACCAATCAAAAGAAAACAGGATGAAATTCGTAAAAATAAATCATTTTTACTCATTTCCCTTGTCATTTTATTCTGAACCAAATACACCATAATTGAATTAAAAATATGTACTTTAAATGAAATTCATTTTCCATTTCATTTTCCTTTGGCATTTTATCCTAACCAAACAGAGTTTAAGATACACACGACTTGAGTTGAATGTATGAAAAAAGAGCACAAACATCACTCTATCCTGATTGTGAGTGACAACTCACTATTAAATAACTCTAATCCCAATCTAAAAGACTACTTTTTATTTCTGAACCTTCGCAAGTGGTGAAAGGTACCTAACTTGTTGAGGGTCATTGTGAAAGCGTTAGGCATATATATACACAAACCTTTCCTTTCGTGTAGGTCAATTCAAATAGTATTTTTCAACTAATAAAGGACCACTTAATAGCAACTTTGTTACCAATTGGTCAAGTGGGAATTCAGCTACGTTACATGTCTGATATTGCAGGTGGTTTCTGATGAGGCAAGAGCAATGTACAATGGAGGGTTGGCTGGGCTGACCTTCTGGAGCCCGAATGTGAACATTTTCAGGGACCCCAGGTGGGGGAGAGGCCAGGAAACACCCGGAGAAGACCCCTTGCTGGCCGCCCATTACGCAGCCAGATACGTCCGGGGATTGCAAGGTAACATGGGAGGCAACCGGTTGAAGGTTGCCGCTTGTTGCAAACACTACACCGCCTACGATATCGATAACTGGAACGGTGTGGACCGCTTCCATTTCAATGCCAAGGTTAGAGATAAACTGACCTTCATTTTAAGGGGTGGCTAGCTGTCTATTGTCTTCTGCCAACCTGATTAGGAATAGTAAGTATTTTCTTGTAGTTTTAGTTAGAGGGGTGGTTTCTTAGGTTAGGTTCTGGTGGCCCAAAATATGTGGATAGGTATGAACCTTCCATGGAGATATGGAAAGTGACCAATCATAAATCTTATGAGAAATGTGAGTAGTGTTTCATTGTATCACGCTAGAGTATGATTTTTCGTTGATTGGAGCTGCAGGTGACTAAGCAAGACTTGGAAGACACATACAACGTGCCCTTCAAAGCTTGTGTTGTGGATGGAAATGTAGCCAGTGTTATGTGCTCTTACAATCAAGTGAATGGGAAGCCAACCTGCGCTGATCCGGATCTGCTAAAGAACACGATCCGCGGCCAATGGCATCTCAATGGGTATATTTTGTTTCACTTGATAGCTCACACTTGTCAAATGTTGTGTTTGATTTGATTCTAACTAGTGCGAGGCGGCTCATTTTGGATTTGTATGACAGCTACATTGTATCGGATTGTGACTCGGTTGGAACTTTCTATGACACCCAGCACTACACTGCCACCCCTGAAGACGCAGCTGCCGTGGCTATCCAGTCCGGTTTGGATTTGGACTGCGGACCCTTCCTGGCATTGCACACAGAAGGAGCGATCAACAGCGGAAAACTGAACCCGGCTGATCTAGACAATGCTTTGGTGAACCTAGTCACGGTGCAGATGAGGCTAGGAATGTTTGACGGTGAGCCATCTTCCCAACCATTCGGTAATTTGGGGCCCAAGGACGTGTGCACGCCTGCCCATAAACAGCTAGCGCTCGAGGCAGCTCGCCAAGGCATCGTCCTCTTAGAAAACCGCGGTTCGCTACCGCTTTCCACAACAAAGCACCGCACCGTTGCGGTCATCGGGCCTAATTCGGATGTCTCAGTCACCATGATTGGAAACTACGAAGGTAAAAAACTCGTACTTTTATAGTCCTTTCGACTTTCGGGCTTGGACAGCGCATCTTCATGTTAAGTCCTTCGACATGTGTAGGAGTACCATGCGGCTACACTACACCTCTCCAAGGCATAGCCAGGTATGCAAAGACCATTCACCAGACGGTCTGCACCGGGGGCGTGGCCTGCGTCAGCAACCAGCAGTTTGGCGCCGCTGAGACAGCTGCTAGGCAGGCGGACGCCACCGTCCTGGTAATGGGCTTAGACCAGACTGTCGAAAGAGAATACAAGGACCGGACAGGACTTCTCCTACCTGGCCATCAGCAGGAACTCGTCCAAAGAGTAGCAGCTGCGGCCAGAGGCCCGACAGTTCTGGTTCTCATGTCCGGCGGCCCCATCGATGTCACCTTCGCTAAAAACAACCCGCGCATCAGCGGCATTATTTGGGCCGGGTATCCTGGTCAGGCCGGTGGCAGAGCCATAGCAGACGTGCTGTTTGGCGCCACCAATCCAGGTATTTTTTTAGGTTGATCAAAATGTCCACAGTCCATGTGATTGGCTGTGTGGACCTGAAAATTTCTCGGCATAATATATTGGTTTCGAGGTTGATAAGATTCTAACAGTTGGAGCTTTTGATGTAGGAGGGAAGCTGCCAATGACATGGTATCCGCAAAGCTACGTGGCCCGAGTGCCCATGACGAACATGGCGATGCGTCCGTCACGAGGATACCCGGGGCGCACCTACAGATTCTACAAGGGACCGGTCGTGTACCCGTTCGGATACGGCCTAAGCTACGGCCGGTTCACGCACACCCTAGCCCGAGCCCCGACCCAAGCCGCATTCTCCTTAACCACCATCAGAAACACGACCTTGGCCGCCACCAGCTCCATCAAAATGGCTCATGTTGACTGCAATGCGCCATCTTTACCGGTTCACGTAGATGTGAAGAACACGGGTGACGTGGATGGATCCCACACGATCCTCGTCTTCTCGACTCCGCCAGAAGGTAAATGGGCCGAGGAGAGGAAACTCGTGGGCTTTGAAAAGGCCCATGTTTTGGCCGGGTCTACGAAACGGGTCCGGGTTGATATCCACGTGTGCAAGCACATGAGCGTTGTGGATCAGTTCGGAGTCCGAAGGATTCCTGTTGGTCAGCACAAGCTTGAAATTGGGGATGTGATGCATCAGATTACTCTCCAGGCGGATTTAGGTGAAATTAGAAACTAGTCCGTGAAGTTTGTTATAGTATATTTTTATACCATCTGATTGAGAGATTATGTCACTGCAAATGTAAATTTCAGTGGTGTGGAGTGTAAGATCCTTTAAGAAGAGGGATCTAGATGGAATTACTTAAAAGTATTGGTTAAACAGTGGCTTGTACCATGAAGTTCTCGAAGAAGATACTACTTTGTACTTGGTCTTGAATTTGGTAATGAAATGCAATAAGTTAAAAGATTAAGAAAAAAAAACTTACTTTTTAAAAACGTTTAAAGTTTTTTTTTTTTTTTTGAGGAAAACATTTTAAGTTTCATGATGTTATTTAGAGAGAAATTTTTGGATGGACACACTAATGGAGAGGCGCCACGTGGAATGTGGACAGTGGACACACCAATTTATGAATTAATGATTAAATGTCACGTGTCACTTTGACTTTTCAAAGTGCCACGTGACGCCTATCCATTGACGGTGTCCATAGTCCTCCCAAGAATTTCTCGTTATTTAAGTGGTAATGATTCGGTTCGGTTTGAAAATTATGAAAGTGAATTGAATCGTCATAATTAAAAAATTCAAACCGAATCGAATCGTCATAATTAAAAAATTCAAACCGAATCAAATAATGTAGTTTGATTAAGTTTGTTTTGATTTTTTAAAAACTTTTTTCTATTTTATTTACTAACAAGAGACTTTTTATAAGAATAATAGTACACAGTTACTAATTTAAATTATATAATCAACTAATTTATATATTATTTGATTTGGTTCGGTTCAGTTAGAAAACATTAAAAATCAAACCGAACCATTTGATATCAATTTTCAAAAATTGAAACTGTAAATGAACCACTAATACTTCAAACCAAAACCGAACCTACTAATTTAATTTGATTCGATTCATCCATTTATCGATTTTTATTTACACTCCTATGTCATTCCTATTTTGACAAATAACATGCCTGATTCATATCATCCATGCATATTATTATTATTACTAGGGAAGGTACCCATCGACCCGACGGATTCGGTTCGGTTCGTGAAAAATTAAAAGCCGAACCAAATTATTAGTCATCGATTTTTTAAAATTTCAAACCGTAACCAAACTATTAACATTTCAAACCAAATCGCACTGACCCGTTTCAAAGTTCAAACTGAAAAGTTTTTTAAAATTTCAAACCGAACCGACCGGTTTCAAATCGAACCGAATCAACCGGTTTAAAATTGAACCGAACTGATTCGGTTCGGGAGGGCGACAGACGCTAAAATATTATTATATTAGATATCATTGGTTTTCACACTTTTTACTAATTGAGTGTTAATATGGTGGCTTGAGATATTGTTTGAAAACTGTTCGAACCTCAATAAAGATGAATATTATCATTTTTTACAAATTAAACCAATATCTTGCAAATTCTTTGCATTCTTAGGAGTTAGAATTTTGGGCACAATTTCTACTATGAAGAAGTGTAGAACACTGCAACAAGGAACAATACTCTGAAATGAATCTGGTTAGGTCAGAAACTCATAACTCAAGCAATCTACAAAACCCTCTCCAGCAAGTCCAGGTTGGTGACTTGTACTTCAACCAAAATCCTTTGTGAACTTTCTACACTTCATCTGTCACCAAATCAACCACACTCATTTCTGAAAACCTCGTTCAATGAGCATCCCATTTTCCCCGCCTTGCAACTCACTTTAACCCACCTGGTAAATATCACATATAAAAACAACAATACAATTCCAAAACCCCTTCTCTGTCGTCTCTTGCTCAATCAGACAATCAGCAATGTGTCTTCTGTAGAGTTGAGTTGCTTAAGCAGTTTTTCAGGAAGTTAGGTTGTGCTGGTTTGCAAGTTCAAAAGCTTTTAAGTAGCTCAAGATTTGAAAACCCAACTCCTACCCTATAAAATCTCATTAGTTACTTATTCAAATTACAGCTACCATGGCGCCAAAGACAGCTATGAATTTGAAGCTATGGGTGGTTCTGGCAGTTGCACTGGCTTGTGCATCAGTCTCCCACGGCTTGGATGATCCGGCCACAATCACCGCCAAAGCATTGCAGTGCTTCAACAACCGATTCGTAAGTTTATAGCATTCTGGATTTGGCTTTTTTCTCACGAAGGACTCTCATCTTGAAATGGGTATTCAGATTTATAGCAGCTGCAATGAAGACTACAGGCTGACCATGGCGGGGGAGATCAACGTGCCGCCGGAGTACACAGACGAGTACTGCAACGGTCCATGCATGACCGAGACGCATTTAGTCCTCAACTGCGTCGACAACATCTTACTGCACTTCGCGTTCTACAACCGGGCCACGGTGCAGGACGTCCGAGACACCATCAAGGCCGCCTGCAGCGACAGCAAGGAACGAGGTTTTTCTTCTTCTGCGAACTTGTTAGATTTTATGTTTTTCCACAATACCTTTCTGCCACTACGCATGGATTTGCTGAATGAATTTTCCACTTATCTTCAGGTCATTTCAGTGTGGCGGAGCATATGGCGGCTGAAGAGAGCGCTG
Organism: Kalanchoe fedtschenkoi; assembly: GCA_002312845.1. Lineage (NCBI taxonomy): Eukaryota > Viridiplantae > Streptophyta > Magnoliopsida > Saxifragales > Crassulaceae > Kalanchoe > Kalanchoe fedtschenkoi. Next base: position 2,557,058 of record NQLW01000053.1, on the reverse strand, counting down.
CGAATAAAGCTGGCCCGATTTTCATCGGGGTTTCTGGATTGATCCTTGCGCAAATCCTATTCAATTGACGTGTTCATAAATTTGTTCTGTCGAATGGTTCTATTTTAGTACATACTGTCGTCATATGTTCCACTCTTTACAAACGCAATATGAAATATGTTTGTTAGTTATTCTCTCAGTTGACATGATTAAATGAAGGATGGATCTACAAAAGCAAGGTAGGAAAGTAGATTCGTCAAAAGCAAAATGCACGAGTAAGCTCTAGCCAATACTATGAATCATATGCAACGAGGGCAGAAAAATAGTTTGGAATCCTTCAGCCAAAACATTCATCTTCAAGACTGAAATGCCACATTCATATGACTTGAAAAAAATTTAACCCCCCATTAACTAAAAGAAACGAAAATTGATTTATTTTAGTATGAGAAAATAATATTGAGTACTCTGTCATAAGATAAATTTACTCCAAACAGTAAATTCTACCAAATAGATCCAGCAATAACAACATATTAATTCTACTTGTGGGGACAGAACACATAATCTGAATGTCGTAACCTGCAGAACTTATCACAACCAACTCGGAAAGTGAAAAACTCAAAAAACTTTTTTTCATCTGATTATGATTCAATCTAATCAAAATGAGAGAGACTAGCAATCAAAATCATAGAACCGTAACATTCAGAAATAGCATAAATCATAATATTTACTTCTGTCGATAACTATGATTTTATTATGATGTGCGTACAGTTATTTTAAATAATAAATTTGTTCTAGTTGTGATACTTGATAATTTTATTTGCACAAAAAAAAGAATGCATTAAATACTATATATTATATTCAATGATATTTAATAATTTCAAAACATACAACAATATGATAAAGCTAGGCAGATAGCAAGCTACTCTCTCGTCAATCTTTGACCATGACCAACTGCAACTTGTTCACCAGCCCTAAATGCCCAAACCTGAACCATATGACCCGACTTTAATCCATTGTCTTTCACGATGTCAATCCACGAGTTCTTTAACACAGATTCTAGTAGGAGCTCCTAAAATCTTGTTAGATAAATCTCACTTTCTCAACTTTATGTCGTGTCATACCAATCACAAATCCAACGAACAGTGGAGTTCGATTTTGTTTCAAATGACCATAAAAATCTCGGTTGGCCTGCAGATTCTCCTTATATTCCAACATGAAACCAAGACTGTCTACAGGAATCTGGCTGCATGGAACTTGAACCCTTTTGTATCTCTGTTTACGTCGGTGGCAAATAGTCTCTTATATATATATATATCACCAAGATTGCACACGTTCGTTCCTCCCACCATGACATCAATCACACCCTTCAATTTCTCTGTAGCCAGGAAGATGACGGCGCCGGCGATACTGATCAACCCGAGCGCCGTGATGTCGACAACAGGATGCCGCTGCACTTTTTACTACCGGATCGCTGATAATCTCCTCAAGCAGGTTTCTTCCGTGACAATTTGTATGGTTTAGGTTTATCTGATTTTGCCTTGTTTGATAAACTGTATTTGTTTTGCTGGTTCAATTTGATATTATGAGAATTTGTTTTCTGGTAGTTCAGAACGATTTTTGTATACAGAAATTGTTTTTTTCTGCTGAGAATTGAAGCTGAGTAGCGTGTTGTTACTATTTCTTAGTGAAAACCCAACGTATTGCGAGTTTGAATTAGGAAGAAATGTTTCGATCGCAGTTGTTTTGGAATATTGATATAAGTATTTATGCACTGGATGATTCTTTTGTTTGCCTAACCAGGAAGGATGCACTTAGAAGGAACATGCCGTTTGGATATCCTAGGTAAGTATTAAGTCAAGTTTACCACTATCACTATGTATATACTACGAGTGTGTCATTTTTCTTTTCGCTTCAAGCTTTACCTTCGATCTTTCTTAGTTTGGTGTCCGAAACTATTCCAGCGCATCGGGATTAGCAGACTTCTTTCTAACACAAAAGATTGCTGCATAAAAAGGTACGAGACAAAAGGTTTTTGGTCTGCGTGGTTAACTGTATTTCGTATGACTAACCGCAAATTGGCTCTTGGCGGCATTCATGTTGCAGAATATTTTTAATATTCTGGATGAGCTGGAAGTGCTGAAGCCAGCTGCTCAAAGACAAATTGAAAAACTAAACATTGCATATGAGAGAGCTCGACTATAGAAGCTGGATGCACGGAACACACCTGGCTACTGTGCTTCTTCACCTTTTCTTGAGTGGCCTCCAACAGATAATAATGCTTTAATTCAGGGGTAACCTGCTCTGGTATTGATGTCAAATAATGTTTGATGTAGGCATTGTGGATGATGGACTAGACATGTAATATGCATGCTGATACAATGCATGTGGACACATGCATTTGTATTGTCCTCAGGAAAGGCTCTTTCTTGATGATCCATGAACTTGTCTCTGTTCCTGCCTCATCCTATATTCAGCACGTTATATCTATTGATTTCTAATATTCTTTCTCATGATGCTGCAGGCAGCCAGTATGTATCTTGAGCCAAAACAAAAATATATCAGCGATGGTGCTCGAACATCAATGTAAAATAATAATCAACTTGATCACCGTTTGCAGATGTTGTAAGTATATTTTGCTGAACACTTGGTTACAATTGTATTTCACAGAACAAAATCTCTAATCTTTACTTCACCTTTGTAATTTCTTCCTGATAGTTTTCCACAATTTGTTTAAATTGATCCAAGAAAGAGCCAAAGTATGGTCCAGACACTCAATTCTAGGGCCAAATGGTTTATCTGGCTCAGTATGGTCACCTCCTAAGGCAGACTTTAAGGTACTGATGTTTCCTAGTTCATCTTCTTTGGTTACCCATAAGCTGAAGAGCCAAAGTAACTTGCGTTCCATATCTGACAGGTTCAATATCATAGCAGTTCTGAGCTTATCATTAATAATAATGCAAGGTTAGTTTTCCACAGAATCATGTGGTGTGCTCATTTTGTACTTCCTAAAAGTTGTGCCATCTTTGACAATTAATGCTTATTTGTATGTGAATTTATATGTACTGTACAGATTATAGATATCCTGCCACTCAGTCTCTAAGCTCGGAAAGATCTGACGGGCCTTCTTTCTTTATGCAATGAAATAGCCTGATTGAGGCAGTGCAATATGACCATGACAATGGTAAGTCGAGAGGGAATTCGATGGAGTCAGTGCTATCCTTGGATGACGGTCCATGGTCAACCCCTCAAAACGAGCCATGCCCTAAAATAAATGGTGGAGAAGTTGAAGATTTTTTCCAGTTGGTCAAACAGCCTTCTCCTCCTCCGATACTTGCCCCAATAAATCAGGAATTTTCTCCAATCCATCCATCAAAAGTTGCTGACCCTCGACCTTGGCAAGCAAAATTTTCTTAGGAAGACACTCCATCTTCAAGTTCTTATCAACGCTTGCATACTGTATGTCTTTGATCTGTTTTTTCTTAATTATTCTGAGCTAGTGATTGGTTTATATTGATGGTTTTGTTTGGACAATTGACAGCCAGTGACGATGATGGACGACTTCTTGAGATTAGCACAGGAAAGTACAAGGAAAAATTTGGAGACTTGTGGTGATCTTGCAGGTTCACTGGTAAGAGGAGACAGTGTTGTTTAAAAAGAAACAATCATGTTCGTCATCAATGTGTTCCATATGATTACCCTCATTATTCCTAAGCAGGAGTTGACTTCGGACTCGGTAAGAAATCAGTTTGCCCTACATTTCGTATATTTTGTATTTGCTTATAGAGCTACAGAAGGCATCAAGGCAATAAAGTTCTTACGATACTTTTGATTCCGAGCACACTAGAAATTTATTTCAAATGTCAGACCAATCCATCAAATTAATGGAGGACGAACTAGTAGCTGAGGATTATTGATAGAATAAGGTATTCTACATCATCATACATGTTGTGAAAAGAACCATGATACGAAATATTCTCATGAAGATGCAAGGGTCTCGATCTGGTTAATGAAGCTCTGACATCATGCGGAGATTTTACCTTCATAACAATTTACCTTTTAAAAAGCAACTTACTTGTTGCTAAGTTATGCAATAAATTCTATGACATGGCTTAGATGCCTTAGCCTTTCACTAGCCTTAGCTTATGGCCAGCTTGGATCTGGAATGTAAACAACATGGTCTGATGAAGTTCTGTCCTAGTTACAAAGATTTCACAGTGTGAGACGTTAAACCAGGAGGACATATTCGAGGTCCAAGATAGACTTCTCCTTATTCCCCTCGGCTGGATACATGTAAGTCATAATTTATGTGACTTTTAGGTTTTGCGCTTGTCGTTGTGATGCAAGTACTTATCCTCTCGAGTTCGAATTCCCAAGGGGGAAAGTGGGGAACCACTATTGATCCCCTTTTTTAAAAAAAAAAGTACTTATCCATTATTCTACAATCCTCCACCCCAATAAACCCCAAGTACCATCATTGACTTGAATTTGCTTTTCATGGTTTTAGTCACACCCATCTCAAACTTGCTTCATGTCTTCCGTTGATCTACACACATTACTCGTACCAGGTAAGAAGCAATATTACTTGTTGACTTTGACAGTTAATATTTCCATTCTAAGCTTGTTTGAGAAAACTCTTCCAATGTAACAGAAGAATTTAGATATTTGTTAATTGGTAAAATGGGCGTATTTAGATTACTTTTGGTTTATTTTTTCAGATAAACATAGCCACCTGGATTGTCGAATAACATTTGTCTTAGTTGTTCAGAAACTTGCATTAGTTTTTTTGTGTGGGGATTGCTCTTTTTGACATATATGTGATGTTGGACAAGTGAGTGCTCAGCAGGAAAACACAACCATGATTAATCATGTAGATTTATGCGTAGTCGTCGATACATGGATTCATTTCTTTTATCAAAATTTTAATGTCCCCTGTATCTGAATTCAGACTATTCTACAAGTATGATGTGCTATGTTGTCATTGTTTTCCATTATTTATGACATCTTTATATCCGTACAAATACTAAATTTATTCATTTTGGGGACAGGTCATGTTACCAGAGGCAATTGCTATTGTTATGGCTCCAACCGACACATCCAGATAACAATTTCCATGTGGTTAAATATATCAGCTTCAGGAGCAGTGTGAAGTTGATATGAAATAAGTCTCAATTCATAATAACCAGAGGCTAACCAACAAACTATACTCAATTCATAATAAGTCTCAGAGAAGTGCCTACAGGCTAACCAGAGTAGAAGACGTTTAAATGCTTACATAAATATTGTTAAGTCTAGGTGCTTCTTTTCCTAGTGAAGTGATTTTCTTGGCTGGCAGCCTGCTATTTCTAGTGTGGCCGACCATTGTGTTGTTCCTGTTGTTTTGAAATAGATCTAATGGATGTAATATTTCCCATGTGCTACGTATTTGATTTTCTTGATAAGGAACCTGTCTATAGATATCAAATGTAGTTTAGAGCTCATTTCTGCAGACCATCAATATGATTGCGGTGTTTAGAGCTCATTTCCACCTGTCAGACCCGTCTGGTTTGAATGTGATCGGCAACTGTCAGCAGTGTGGTTTTCATCCTCATGAAGAAGCCCCGGACGGTAACCCAATTAATGAGCACTGTTCCCATGTATACTTGAATGAACAATTGAAGTTTGATGTTGTTGATGATCCCCGTTCTTGTTGGTGCATATTAAGGGATTGTATCTCACATCGCTCATTGAGCTCATATAAGTGATCTTTAAATATAGTTGGACTCTCCCACTCATTGCCAATTGGTTTTGAGTGTGGAACCAACTCACTTGCAGTTCTCGGATAGACCTCAGGTATATATTTCACCCAGATGAGAATAGCTTTTTCATGTACCACCCTACAAATATGTGATCCATTCTGTAAAAGAAGTAGAGTGAATCCAAATCACGTCATAACAGATCTTAACAAGATGAATGGAATCAACAGCGGCTTTCTTCCATATGACCATTCCTCACCTTTAATTGCATAAGAAAACAATCGATGGGCGCAATGCATCCGTACGGTCACATACTCTACTGTGCTTTATTGCACCACCGCACCTGTCTGTGTGGGGGAGAGTTCCATTTCCCCCTTGGTGGCCAGGGGCCGCACTACCCCTCCACTTTGATAGTGTAGGCCCATACTCACTGCGGGCCAGCTCACGCGCACCTCCAGTGTATGTAGGCGTAAATGCGGTACCAACAGGGTTTGAACCCTGGATCTTGGGGTTGTTAGACAACACCCAATACCATTAGTCCAACATCTTGTTGGTTATGGGAGAGAGTTTAATGTGAGGAAAGTAAGCAATTGCTAATGCTAATGCTAATGCTAATGACGGAGAGCATTCAGACTACTATAGACTTGAATTACTTCACTTTGAGCATCGGTCGAAGCTGAGGGGAATGCATGTAGCAAAGGCTATGATGTTGGGTTAGGAGAGTTTGGCCATTGAGGTCCAGCCCCATCTCTTTAATCCCATCCCATCCCATCCCCTTTCTTAATCAAAAGCGATTAGAGAGCCACACAAATCTTTCGTCTCTTTATTTTCAACGCCTCGTTTTTCCGACGCCTTTAATAAAAAGTCAAGTTAGTCATTTTGAAAACAGATGATATTACAAAATCCAAATAATAAATATTTTTGTGAAAATGAATGTAAATTCGCAAACCAAGAACATCATTTAACTCTTGGTTCTACATCTTTATCTCTATCTTGAGTGAGTTTGAGATTGTTGGGACAGGATTTGAATATTGGCATCTCGCAATCACGTGCTTACATACACTATAAACAATGGCTACAAAAGAATAAGATAAGCTTTCCTTTTACATTAATAAAAGTTTTGACAGCATTCAATGAATTAACTCAATTATTCATTACTTTATTTCATTTGTGTCATCATTCATTAATTAATTAATTAAGTAATTGTCACTGGTGCAAAACCCCATTGCAAATAATAAATACAATAAAATAATTGTAGAGCTCTTTACAATCCCCACATTTCACTGTCTTCAATTTTCATTGCACTTAAATTTATATAGTCATACAAAGAGCACACACCCAGACTCCATTCCCAAAATGCTGCCACAATCCTGATCTCAGCTTCAACTCCTCACACAAAAAAAGTAAAGAAGACTTCTCTCTCTCTCTCTCCTTCCCTCTGAAGAAAACAATTGGTATCCTGTGACAATGGTGAGAGCACCTTGCTGTGAGAAAGAGGGGTTGAAGAAAGGCAGATGGACTGATGAGGAAGATGGCATTTTGACAAGGTATGTTCAGGCTAATGGAGAAGGGTCTTGGAGATCGGTGCCCAAAAATGCAGGTATGGCCACAGCTTTCTCTGCTTGGAATTTGAGTAAAGTTTGCAACTTTATGTGTCAGCTAGTGAAATTGGGCTTGTGTGTTTTGTGGGGTTGGTTTTGATTTTTATGGGGCGGGTGGAGTTTCACAGGGCTGCACAGGTGTGGGAAGAGCTGCAGATTGAGATGGATCAATTACTTGAGGCCTGACTTGAAGAGAGGTAACATTTCTCCTGAGGAGGAGGCTGTGATTATCAGATTGCATGCATCCATGGGTAACAGGTTAGCTTCATCTACCCAAAATGCTCTACAGTTTCTGTGCTTTCTGGTTCCTTACTTGTGACATATAGAGGCAGATTGGAACTTCTTTATTTCTAATCATATTCAGACCTTTTTTATCTTTACACACGCACAGAACCATTAGGAAAAATTGAAGTCTCACGTTTAGGATTATATCAGATTGGAACTTCTTGAGTTTATTAGTGTAATAAAGTGGTTTTGGACATGTGTGTCCGGAGCGGAACTGGTTATACTTTCAGCCAAAGCTTCTAGATAGATTGGTGTTGTCCTAGAAGAGCTTTTCCTTCTGATGTTAATTTTACAGCACAGTAGTCAATTTCTGAAGTTATTGCATTTGGTCGACAGCTGTAGCCATGCATCCTGGCTACCCATTTGTTCGATAAAGCTTGTTTGAGCAAGCTATTTACCGCTTTTTGCATTTGCGTGCGAGGCCATTGATTGTTTGCGATATGCAAAATGACTTGTAATCTGATGTTTTTTATGTGTATGTTGAGTATGAATTTTGATGATCCAGGTGGTCTCTGATAGCTGGGCACTTACCTGGAAGAACAGACAATGAGATAAAGAACTACTGGAACTCTCATTTGTCTAGAAAACTCTTGACTTTCTCCACTCCCACAAAATCGAAACGGACAGAGCCGGATGGTCCAACAGAAGTAACTGCTGAGTGGAAGCCACGAAAGGGTAGATCAAGGCAGCGAGCAAGCCAGAGAAACTCCACGGCCCTTTTAAAACATTCGAGCCTGTTGAAGAGTACGGTGGAAAATGGAGAGCTTGAGCCCATAGCAAAAGAGAAGACAGTGGAACCGAATGCTAATGAAGAATCTTTTGAAATCACAGAATACATCAATGAAGAAGGCGAAGACAATACATCAAGCCTCAATGCTGAAGAGTCTCTCATCTTCAGTTCGGTGCACGAGCAAAGCTATTTCAACGATGAGCAGAGTGAAATTTTTTCTTCTTTTGACGATGCACTAAACATCAAAGTTGACGAGACTGACAATGACGTCTCAATGCACAACCTGATTGCATCTTCTGTGGATCAGAAAAATGGAATCAAGGGAAGCCAGGAAGTCGATACTGTTGCAGCAAATTGGAATGAGAAGAAAAGTTTATCATTATCTTCAGCAGACGATGCCTGGGCTGATTGGGATTGGAAGGGCCTGATCAATGGTCAGAAGCTAATAGATGAAGATGAAATGTTGACAATGCTGTGGGATGATGGCTCCAATTTTAAGAGCAGCAACCACTAGTAGGAATGAAGTTTGCAATCTACAACTAGTGAATAAAGAAAGAATCTGACTGTAACTTGTCTGATGAGCTACCTATTTTGGTCTGTAAAATGCAAAGTTGGTTTTTGAACTTATCAAGTCATGGCGAACGACCCGGTGGTTCATTGTTCGGTCAAACCGAGTCGGATAGTTTCAGATCAAAATAGTTCGGTTTTATTATTAATAATTTGGTTGTTGAATCAGTCATTTATAAGTGCACAGAGCAACACCATCTTAAGTTTCCACTTATATTATTATTATGGGGATTCTTCATTATTCTTTATAGAAATTAGAAAAATCGGATTCGTGCGGCATTCTCAACGTCTTAGTTCAATCTTTTCGGTTCTCGCCCAATAGCAAAATAAGTTGATCGTAAGTATTTGGATAAGGAAATTTGACAAGAGAGGATGCGCTGAACCGCTATTGATTTCACTCTAAAATGTGTACAATAAACACAAGGATACAAGATAACTTATTTGCCTGTACAAATTTTATGTTTATACAGTAGAAATCCTACGGTATGCACCCTTTCTCAAGGGGTGCGGCCCTTGCCGAACAGACATCTTTCATGTCCCTTCACCAAATGCATATCTCTCCAAAACTTAAGCTATAAAAATCCATTTTTCCACTGCACAGAGGCGCGCGCGGGGTGACGTGACAGAGGGAAGGACACGTGGCGTGACATAGAAAGAAGACTAGGACACGGGCTTAATAGTGGCCACACGTATGCGGAGATTAGTTAGGTTGCGCGCTTCGCGCATTTGTTTCTAATATCGGGATAACAGAATCCGAGTGTCTTTTGAGATTGATATCATTCACATTAGATATTTGAGTGATTCAATTTTCTACGAAAGAGGATATAATTATTTATAATTTCCTAAGAGAAAATCAAATCTAACTCTTAACGGATTTGTGCATGTAGAGCCAACAAAGTCGGTGGATAGAATCTTCCTAATTTGGCTTTCGATTTTTAAGTTTCTGATTAGATTCTTCTTTAAGTCCAAATACTAAAGTCTCTAGGAGATGATCATCGGATATCTACTTTAAATTCATGTATATCCTATAATCAAAGTTGGAGGCCGCTCAGGGTTATACAAGAAGGTCTCCGCCCCCTCTTTCAAGCGTGTCGAGTTGAGAGCTTACAAAGCATTGCATCATGTGTCTAATAGCAACGCCAAGCACAAAATCTCACGGGACTTCAAATCCGCATCCGCTAGTGGAGGACCGCAGAGGAAGTAAGAATTATTGGGGTTGTTAAAGGATTCTTACCTATTTATTTTATAGTTTTTCATGGCTGTGTGGCTATTTTTCTTTATGTAGTTCAGATGTAAGACTTTTGCATTTTTGGTATGAGATTATTATTTTTAGGGATAAAATCCAAAAGATGCCATGAACTAGCACCACTAACCTAATTGCAGTCTGAACTACTATGATTTTTAAAATGGGTGCGATGAAAAAAGTTGGACTGATTTTCTAAAATAAAATTTATCATTACATTGCTAAATTAATATTATTATAAGATTTAGATTTATGTGTAAAAATTATATTTTTTGTTTATCAAAATAATTAATATCGTTTTGCGCACATAGAGAAAACGACGTCTTTTCATGCTCAGATATCTATAATTCTCAATAAATTTAATATGATCAATTATATTTAAAAAATCAAACAAACTGATCTTAAGCATCATCCAAAATCAATCCAATTTTTTTCATCACTCTCTTTTTGGAAATCGTGGTAGTTTGGACCATAATTGGGTAAGTGGTGATAGTTCAGGGGCCCTTTTGAGTTTTATCCCTTATTTTAAATAAAGTTTTTATTTTGGTACTATGTTTATTTAGCTTTAACTGAATGATTTGACTGTTGCATGACAAACTTAATGAATGAATGCGTTGTTGCATGATTTCTTATCGCTGATTTAGTTGTAAGACTTTGGACTTATATAAACTAGACGAGTAGTAAATGAATATATGTTATGCATATTTATAAGTAAAAATATTTTAGGTTTGCATTAGCTAGATAACCTAGACTAAATTTTCTATCGTTGCTCGTTAATGCATATGTCTTTCCTTTATGCTTCTATCTCACATGATTGACATATAGAATTTATATCATTGGATAAAGGGTATATTGGTAGAAGCAATTGTTTACGACTTGTCACACTATCGTAGTGCATGAGTGCGTTCATAAAATAATTTTTATCTTTGATTTTAATTCTTAATACAATCACAAGTGAGTCACTTGAACTATGCATATGTCTTACTAATTTTATCTCCCTCGTAGCTTTGCAGGTCGATTATCATCAGCTTCATCACAAAACCCCTTATTATGTCTTTTATTTTACTTAATGTCATCACTAACATTACAGGTCCCTTGTTCTTAGAGGTTTGACCTTCACTTATTACTTACTAATGAGATATTATAAATTTTATTTGAATAAAAAATTTCAACAATAGTCTTATTAACATGGCTGGCCCTGATATGCGGCCGCCCGAGGCCCATATCTCTGCAATTTAGTTCGACTCTGAAATGTTAAAAATTAAATTTTAGTTATAATGAAACATATCTTATTTTGACAATATTGTCGTCATAGAAATAAGTGACATTATTTTTAAGAATAAATAAATCATTTATTTTACGCTACAAAATATAAAATATAAGTTCGTGTAAATTCTTCTTATCTTATGAAATTAATTATAAAAATATCATTATATAAAATATGAGAATTGCATATATACGTGATATGTTTACAAATTAGATAGCTAGACGTTAAAACTATATTATTTAAGATGACTTTTAAATGTTTAGGGTTTGACAATTTTAATAATTTTAGTGCTGTGAGGTTTTTGATTTAGAGTTACAGATTTTCCATCTAATTTTCACTCATTTAATTTTTCTAAACCAAACAAGATATTCCCTTTCATTTTTCCCTAATTTTCCTTTCTTTCAATTTTTTTTCTAAAACAAACACAACCTAAGAAATTTTTTATGTATTTATCGTTGAGGGACCTGTTTTATATCCCCGCCCAGGGTCCTTAAAATCTCAGGACCGGTCCTGTTTATCAAGGCACATGGGAGCATGTATAGACAACAAATATAAACTCACCTGCTTGCAGAATAAAAAGAAAATCTTTTATATTTGACCATGTGCATGATCAACTGTCTCTTGATTGTTTATATGAACAATACAAGCACATACCACAACAGTATATACCAAAATATAGACACACCCAATGCTTCAAAGAATGTTAAAACAAATGTAATGCAACAGGCCATTGTTATACAATTTCTGCAATTATCTCTCAATCAATTAATTATAAAAGTATTTATTATTCATCAAATGAGAAAATGATATTGAGAATGATTGAGGAGAAATGATGATATGTCGTTGACTACCAACTAAAATAGCTGATGTCATTGACTACCCGTTGAATATAATTATTCAAATGATGAACATAACTATATATTAATTTTCATTTGATGAATATATATAACCAGCAATATAATAAAGAAAGCTTTTATCTTACGAATATAGTTTCATCTCATGAACACTGATTCTAAGTGATGAATATAACTTCCATATGATGAATATAAGTTTCCATTTGATGCGTATACATGTTTATCAGATGAATCATCTTTATCCATCTAATGAATATAACATAAAAATGAAAAACACATATATACATTTGATGAAAATATATTTCATCTAATGAACATAAATATCCATGTGATGAATGAAATTATCATCTTATAAAAATAGAAGTTCATGTAGTGAATATACCAGGTTATCTAATGAATTTTGATGGATTTCATGTATATAACCAAATAAATACAATAATTTATCTAATATACATTCATGCTTATTTGATGAATACAACTATTTTTCTGACAAATATAAGTGAGCGACTAATTAATATTAATAAACATTTAGTGAATAAAATTTTTAACTAATGAACATAATTTTTTTATTTTATTTATATTTGAACCTTTTGCATTATAATAATATTTTTTATTTCTTTTTTTTCTATTCATACTGGATTGGGGTGAGCTGATTGGACCAAACGTCTAAAAATGACATCATTTTCAAGTGAGAGAATCCATTTAGATTGATGCTCTCAGTTCACTTGAGAAATTGCATTGCCAAACCGAATATTAAGATTGTAATAATCTGGTTATCAATTTTTATTATTTACTTTGTGGTCAAATGAAAAACTAATTATGAACTTAATAGTAAAGATAATATGTATTTTTCATAAATAATATAATAATAAATTTTCATATCATAAAGATTTAAAATCATATTTACTCTTTTGTATTATTTTTAAAGATATAAATTGAGTTTAATAATATTTAACCATATGAGTATATGACGAACTGAATAAAATATTTTACATTTCAATTATTTATCGTTTAATTGCGGATTTAGACCATTGTAATTAAGATCAATTCAAATATCAAATACAAAAAACTAATTTTTCAAATTTTCACCAAATAAAACAAAAATAAATTAATTTAGTGCAATACTGAATCGTTGCTAAACAATTACAAATTCTTGGGTGCATAACACCCATCTCGCTCAAAAATGACGTTTTTCACATCATCGACCCATTTAGAAGTCCAAACCGGTATGATTATTAAAAACAAAAGGAATTTGAAAAAATTATGAAAAATCAGAACAAATTAAAAAAATATTATTTTATTCACAAAAAATCAAATATAAAATTAAATTTATAAATTTTTTATATTCTGTAGTTATACAGTTTTACTCACTAAATATCGATACATTATTAGTAGTTACGCATTTTTATTCGTCTAAAAAGCAATAATTGTTAGGGATAACATGTTCATCAGATGAGCCAATATGTTCATATTATATGCTACTATGTTTATCAAATCGTATTATGTTCATTAGATAAACAACTATATGCATAAGGTGAACTGTTATATTCATCATATAAGCTTCTATATTTATTAAATAATGTTATGTTCAGTAGATGAGATGTATGTTCATCACATGGTGTTATGATCATCAACTGAGCTATTATGTTCATCCGATGCTGATATGTTCATCAGATGTTGCAATCTAATGGGTTCTCTCGATGCATTCATGAGTGATCGTTCTTCGAATTTTAACATAAAAATAGAATAAATTATTTATGTTTAATTCGGTTCAGTTCGGTTCAAAACCGGATGATGAACACTCCTATAAAAAAATGATAGGCGGTGAATAATGTTTTCAACTAGATGGTGATTAATTGCACTGTTATTCAAAATTATACATACATTTTAAAAAAGTGATACTTTGAGATAAGAACCTTAAGTGATTAATTGGCTAGTTGGGTCAGATTGGGATAGTTCCAATAATATAACTCCATTTATGGAACATTGTTAGTAGTATAACAACATCTTGAGGCCGATCAAGTTTGAGTGAGAAAAAATGCATTGTCATTCACTAATGTACCTAAATAAAATTACAAACTTAAAGGTTTGATCCTCAAAACTCTATTTTCAATAAAAAAATAATCATTACATTGAAATAAGGCATGTTCGAACAATGCAATATTGCTAGACTAGCTAAGTGGGAGCGACGAAGCTAGCATTCTTCAACACTTAAGAAAGTCCCAAGGGAGATGGAGAGAGAAAGACGGAGAGGATTTATAGACAACATGGATATGATAGGAAAGGTGGATTTCACTCACATCAACATTCTATTACATATTTAGAGGATCATAAAAGAAAATTTCTGCCAATCTTTGTGGAAACTTGCAAGATGAAGTGGATCAACGTCGGGTACAAAACTTATTTTCGATCTCTGACAATGTCAAAGATGTGTATATTCCAATTAAGAGACGAGATAGATTAGGAAGGATATTTTGTTTTGTGAGATTTGAAACAAAAGAAGAAGCAATGTAAGAAAGGGATACTTGGGAGGGAGCCCCAACATTAAGAACAAGATTACTAGTGAAATGGAACAATGATTTTGAGGAAAACAGGGAAATCAGTTTTGAGGGAAAAATAGGTTCATTGAATAGCTTTCCTATCAGACAGTAATAAAGAATTAAAAGAGATCGGAGACAGATCTGGAAGGTCAAACAAGTAAAAGAAGATCATGGAAGTCTTTAAAGTAACAATCCACAAGAAGCACAAAACATGGCTAAGGATTCTAGGTTTTTTAATAATGTGAAACCTTTAGAATTGAGAACAGTTATCCTTGAGACGTCCGATGAAAGAGATGACAAACTACTTAGATGTGCAGTTGGAAGGCTACATCAAGGACAAGATTTGGCCCAAATTATCTCATATATGGAGACGAGTGGCATCAAAGTGGAGAAAGGATCGACAATGCAAGCTGTAATGTGCTCATTAGGTTTTTAGATCAGAATCAAAAGATAAACACTTTGAAAGATAAAAAGACTAACTTGAAGTTTGTTTCTTTGATATATCTCAATGGAAACTTGGTATAACAATTGAATCAAGAACAACTTGGTTAAGTACTTAGTCTCCCATTAGACATGTGATGCAACAAAAATTTCAGAAATATTGCTTCTTTATTTGGCCAGTACATCAAACTAGAAAATCTCATTGCTGAGGGAGCTGAAATTTGTAAAGTGAGGTTGGTGGAAGAAACCAAAATTATGAACTTCATAAAGGAGAACATATATGCACTCGCAAGAGATAAAAGATTGATTATGTTTATGATGGAAGACTGATGTGGAGATGCTTTCAAAGTAGAGGATGAAGAAATGACAAAACATCAATTGATAGAAGAAGAAAATGAAGTTGAAGGTAGCACAGGCGGTTTTTTAGTTCATTGAATTCGGCCAGATTGGTCATGGATAATGCTGAAATAGTTCCAGAAAGAAAAATTGAATGACACATCATTAATTTACCAAACAAAAAAGTTAGCGAGTATTCAAAGAAGTCGAAGAGTTGGAAATCGTTATGCAGCACAGTATGAAACAAACCGTTCATAAGTCATAAAGCACACATTAAGAATATGTGTGTCTTGAAAGAGAATTTGGAGTTTTGGGACACTATAATCAACAAAAGCGACAACAATAAAAAAAGAGTTGAGGTATCTTGAGATTTTTTTTCTTTTTCTAATATACCCTTTTCGATTCGTTTTGCATCAAAAATACCTAACTTTTTAGTAGTTTTTTTAATTTATTCTACTTGAAGCAAACCGCCTATGTTATCTGCGGTTTGCAATTACAACCTTTGGTGAAGGCGGTTTGCCTACGTGTCTCACCACTCAGCTTTGACGGATAACATGATAGTTGATCTATCAATTTATTTTAATACCACGAATACTATTTAGTATAGCCATAAAAATGGAAAAGATGCAGTGAATTTTTTATGGGGAACATTAAATAGGAAGAAATCTTATATGGTAAAGTAATAAAAAAGTGCGACCATGGAGGTTTAGGAATACATTGCATGGTAGATAAAAAGAGTGGTAGAAGATAACAAATGAAGGTAAAGGTCTGTGGTGAGAGAGAAGTACTGAAAAAGGGAGTTTAGTTTGTTAGAGGAAGGCGAAGGAAAATTTCAGAAACATTCTTACACTTGGAAAAGTATAATCAAATTAGTAAGTGAAAATAGAGAGTTATCTTTTGCTTTGAAATCTGAGATGAAATTTGAAAGAGGAGATAGAAAGAAAATATAATTTTGAATTAACAGATGGATAAAAGATTATGATTTAAAACCTGAGTTTCCTAAATTATATAGAGTTGTAGTTGATAAAGAGGGAATGATATGTGACATGGGCAAGTGGGCCAAAGAAGTTTGGATATTGAATACCAAATTTACTAGACAGCTCTATCAGTGGTAAAACGCTAATTCTTGGGTGCACTGAGAGTACCCATGTATATGGGTGTTCCCGGTCCACCAGTGAGTCATTGGTGGTAAAAAGAGGAAAGGCGGAAATTATTCAGTATGCTTGGTCAAATTCATTCTTTAAAACATGCGAAGGACAAAGTTGTTGTGGAACTATGGTTCTCAAGAACAATTTTATCTATATCATTGCTACATCAGATTTACAAAGAAAGCTTTTCTTGTGAGGAATATCAGTTTAACAATAAACATATTTGGTCAGGTCTTGCGCCGCGAATATTCGAATTACTTCTCTGGAGAATAATGCTGCAGGGACTACCATATAAAGAAGAATTACTGAGACGTAAAACACAACCAAGAGAAGCGGATCAGAGATGCGAATGGTCCTAGGGTGTCTGGACAAAAGCTCTGAACTGGTGGGGAAGTAGTTGGATCACTCAGCTGAGATAAAAGGCTGGTGGATACCTCTCCAAAGAAAATCAGAAGAATGGACTGCAAGAAAATCAGAAGAGGAAAAGTTTAGAAGAAAGAGGAAGTTTGTGAGCTGATCAAAATATGAGTGGCTCCATGGGTAAAACATGTGTTTGTGGGATCATCGTATTTACCACAACAATTACAAGAAGTTTGTAAAGAGAAAAAAAAAAAGTTGAGGTCAGCAGAATCAAGCATTGATAAGGAGAAAGGGAATCATGAGAAATTCAAATGAGTTCGAGTTATTGATACTTAGTTTAAAATTTAGTGTTTAGATCCGAGTAGAACCTGAGAAATCCCTGAGTTCAGAACCTGTTTAGATCCTAGTAGTGTTTGTTTCACAAACATAAAATATCAATAAAGATATTTACTTCTTCAAAACAAAAGCACGGTTCGAATAGAGCACAAGTGAAAATGATGGGATAGAAGATGAGCCTGGGAGCATATGGGAACCGTCTTTAACTTACAATGAAGAGCGTGAATGGATTCAGTCAATACAACAAGATGTCTGCAACCATTTCATCAACCAAAGAATTGAGTATTTGGCCTTCAATCTCCACTCCGACGAAAAATTCTTCAGCTTCAAAGTTGAGCCATTTCCCATGCTGGCTGCTCATATCCTTTTCTACAAGCTCATCCACCATGCAGTCTGCCATGCCTGTCAACCCTGAGATTTCTTTGTACACTTCTTCCACTAACCGATCCTTTCTTCTCACATTGGACAAGCCTTTAGACCAAGCTTTAAACCCACCACCTACGTGCCGCCTGCATCTCAAATCCAGACTTTCACCCACACAATCGAAGTACAATTTCCTTTCCAGCTTTGATGACTTGCTGTCACCCGCAGACCATCCTCTGGAATTATCCAACTGTTCGAACAGTTGAGGATTCAGGATGCAAGAAGTTATGCCGAGGGAGAAGTTCTCAAATAATATATCTAAATTGCTCAGTGCGTGCCTCAGATAATTAAGCTCCCACTTGGGTGCTGATTCTGAGGTATTTGCGACAATGAGCGCTGTCGCCTGCTTTCCTGTAACTATTCCAGGGGAAATGGAGGATGCAGAATCGGACAAATCTAATTCTGCTTCCATTAGATGAATTCTCTTCGAGGAGCCTACACCATTCACTTCACAAGCTTGAACAGAAGAAGACCATGGCTTGCTATCTGCAAATACATTTAGTTGACATTAAGACTCATTTGTAAGAGTCTACCACGATAAGGGCATCCACATTAAAGGTTTGTTGAGTGGTTTGTGTGCTTCATTTCGATGTGGAAGTCGGTTTGTGGCATTTCTGACACAACACCGTTTCGTCTAGCGGTTTGCCATATACGATGTTTTCAATTTAAAAACGCTAAGTTAAAAACACCGTAAAATATGTACTCAAATAATTAAATAAACTTAATTAAATTTAGAAAATCTTTTATTATAAATAGTATTTATATCGCAAACAATCTTAAGAAAATCTTCAACTTACGGTTTGGATAATTTTTTTTTAAAAAAAAATTTGAAAAGTTTGTTTCAATGTGGGTAATAGGTTTGTTAAAAATAGATTTATGGCAGTTGAGTTGAAATGACACAAATCTGACGTGGCATCACACAAACATACTTTTAGGTTTGTTTCAATGTGGATGCCCTAATAACAAATTTATATTAATTACTATTTTACCTTCCATGCCACTGTCAGTGGTGCGCGAAGAATTGCAGCTTTCTGTCGAGAAAGAACCTTCAAGAATTGATACTGGACTAGGAAGATGACAGCCGAGCAAGTTCTTTGCTTCAGTGTGGTTGCCGCTCCAAGCATCCATCTCATCAACTCCCTGAAATTTGACTTTCTTAAATACATTTTCTGAAATAAAAACAAAAATTATGGACTGAGAACTATGAGGAGTACCAACCTGAAGCTTATGCTCATTTCCGAGGAGCAGTGGATCAATCTGAAAGCCAGTATCAAATCGACTACCAAATCTATTTGAATGCACACCAGGGTGTTCGCTTGTCCTTGAAGTTGCGCCACCTGCATCTTGACTCAAAATTTTTGCCCCAAAATTTGGTGCTGAACTAGCATCATCATGATTGGGAGTTCCAATCCCAGTGGTTAGTTCTCTTAGCTTCTGCTCCAGGAGAAGACTCAAAGCATCACTTCCAATCACGTTCAGCCCGTTCGAGGAAGATAATTTGCATTCTGAATCAAGAATCAGTTTCTTTCCCAAGTCGTTTGGAAATAAACTATCAGTTCTTTGAGCCATTTGACTAGGAGAATTAAATCCAGATGAAGGCCGAACCATTGGAGAGGTGAATGTAAATGAAACAACATCCATGCCTTTCTTCCTGCCATCTTCTATCCATGCATTTCGATCCATATTTGCATCAGACTTCAGCGATTTATTCAGCCCGCTACCAGCATTCTGATTCCCCTCTAACTCAAGTCCACCATCTATATTCCGCTTCTTCCGAGGAACATTTTTCACTGAGTTGAATTGATCATTTCCATTATTGTTAGCCTCCAAGTTCATTTTTCTGGCTCTGGAGCTTCCACCCGGTTTGCTAGGCGTCTTATGTCGTGTAGAAGATGAATCCAGAGTCAGAGCTTTTTTGCTTTGTGAATTAGATATCAATGTTTTTGAATGCGTGTCTTTATCTGATGCACTATTTTGTCGCTGATTATTCTGTTTGAGTACACCTGAGGCACTCTGCATAGAAGATCGTTTGTGCATGTTCTTGAGAGTATTTGGTTGGCTCTTGACTTCAGGCTGCTCTTTCTGCCCAGCTAAGCTCCTCGAGGGATCGAGCCTCATGCCTTCTCTTTTCTGAACATTGACCTTTGCTTGGATAGCAAGAGACACAGATTTCCCTTTATTTGAACTCGAGGTGAATTCAGCATCAGAGGTTGCACTGAAGGGCATTGTATTCCCTGACCCATTCCAACTTTTGGTCATAGACTGCCCCTTCAAATACTTTGCTGCATTTGATTCAACTGGTTTTTCAGAAGCTAGAGCAGCTCTTGATGACTTTGGAGGAGCTTCTGGCTTCTCTTTATCTCTTGCTCTGAATGATGCTGAGTTACATCCTATTTGAAACCGTTCATCAGCAGCATCCACTTCATCTTTATCTCTCATTCTGAATGATGAGTACGCGTACCCAGCGCTGGTCTTTTCCTGTATAGCATCACTCCTTTCTTTATCTCTCATTCTAAAAGATACTGAAGAATACCCTATAGAAGACTTTTCATTAGGCATGTCAACTTTATCTCTCGCTCTGAAAGACATTGATGAATGCCCAGAGCTGGTCTTTTCCTGAACCGCATCAACTCTTTCTTTCTCCCTCGTTTTGAATGATCCATACCCTGCCTCAGATTTTTCTTGACCTGCTCTCACTTTCTCTTTCAGATCTCTAACTTTTATAGGTATAGATGAAGACCCAACCAGAGGCATTTTGTTTTTTCCTGTAGCTTGAGTCCCAGACTCGATGATTTTTGCAGCTGCTTCCATTATATGAGCAGCATCACCAGTAAAAAACATACCAGAACTTTTTATAGGAGACAGCAGCTTATGTTGAGTAATTGGAATTGATTTCGCTGATCTTGGAGGCAAAACTTCAGTCTGGAATTTTTCGATTGGCCTACCTGGCGTCTTTTGAGGCCTTGAATCGAATACGCACCTTGATTGACCATCTTCCTTAAGGTCACCAGAAAAGTACATTTGGTTTTCTCGCTCGTATTCTGTATGCTTCCTTTGATAATGGCAACTCCTCAAAGATTGAGCATCAAAGAAAGGAGTTGATGAAGGTTCCGAAAAATTGGAAGTGGGCATGGAATCTAGTCCCATGAGACGAGCCACTACACTAGGAGCCCTTACTTCTCCGTATCCGTCATCATCAACTACTGAAGAGGCGCAACTGTACTCGCTACTACCCTTGACGCTTGAGCCTCCTCGACTTCCATCCTCATCCACCTGGTCACATAAGACAACAAAAATAAGCAACCATTATAATCCTATAGTATAAATGAAACAAGATAAACAAAAATGTCGAGCAAGTCCTTTAACTGGATCATATCTTGTTACCGGCAAGCTCCTGTCACTTCTTCTCCCCTGCTTTGATTGCTCTGCAACATAATCAGAGAAGCCACATTTGAATATCAGCGACTGTCTGAAACCTTAGGCAAGCCAAATAAATTCACAAGACAATAGACAAAGAATGTGAGGCATATACACTATATATACAGTACCTGCAAAATCAGATTTGTTGTTGAACAACTTCTTCCTAGATTTCGAATTCCAATCGAACAACTGAAGAAATCCTCCTACACCTTTTGAAGAGTGTCTTTCTGCACCCATTCTCTAGCACAATTTAGACTGCTTCAACATCTATTCAAGTGAGCATCACACCCCCCAGTCAGATGAATTTGAAGACTACTTCACGTTCAGTAAGCAAAATAATTTGAGCTGAGAACACTCTCAGGAACCACCACCAAACCTTGTTAACTAATATCAAAGACACATACCAAAAGGTTTCTTTCACTGTTCATCAAACTGCTTTGCCATATAAATAATTACCAACCAGATCTAAATAATTGCCAGCATAATCAGTATCACTGACTACAATCAGATCAGCACTATCAGGTTCGTAACTACAAACTACCCAGAAACCCCAACAAATCCCTACTCATCAAACCCACAACTTCAACCATTATCCATCTTTGAAACCTGAATACCCACAACTCAGTCAATCATACCTCCTCAACTCCACATTCACCAGACACTCACACCCAACAAGACCCAGATCCTAAACCCAACAAAAACAAGAAAAGTATCAATCACTTACTCAAAATTCACTTACAAAGATTGCCACAAATCAGCTTATGCACTCAAGACGCTGACGCAACACGCTGCATAAATTAGGGTTTCCAGAACGAGAAACCAGCGGGTAACTCCACAAATTGAGATGGTGTGAAGGATTGGAGAAGTGGGTCAGTGACAGAAGAGCGATTTCTGAAGGAGTAAAAGCTCTGTCAGGCGGAGAGTGTTGTTTGTGTGACGGGTGAGAGAAGATTCAGATGCAATAAATGGAGTTTTTGGAAATTATTTATATTTTATTTTTGAAATTTTTATTAATGTAATGCGCCCATTTGAAAAAAAAAAACGTTATTTTAATTATTTTGAGGAGAAAAGGGAAGTCATCGTAACGTCTCTTTTTCGAGACCAACATTTGAATTCTAACGGGGCGAAGATTGGGAGATGTTAAAGTCACGGGAGAATGCACGGAGCTCCCTGTGAAGGCAGTTGAGTTTTGAACTTCTGAGTTTGTCCCTTGATTATGTATATATTATATTTTGGTCCTATATCTTTCAGGATGGAGTTTATTAAACACTTATTGTTATTTTAAAATGAATCATATATGATTAAACAAAACATTTAGCATCCCATTAAAAATATCATTAATCAGATATATAGTGATACTTTGGATAATTTATACATATTATCAGCTCAAATAACAATGTTTTGAATGATTTTAAAAAAATTTATAATTTGATGATTTCAGGAATTTTCATATTTTATAATTTTTAAAATCTCCTATTTTTATTACTTGTAGGGTTCTAGTATTTAGAAGTATTATGATTTTTATGAGTTTTAAAATACCCTAACATTAATACAAATATGAAACTATGAAAACATAAAAAGACTCAAAGTCCTAACTTATATATGAACCTAAGCTCTTGAGAAATTTTAAAATGATATTGTTTAAGTAGAACATGTACATAACTTATATATGATATTCAATAAGTCTTAAAAAATAATTTTTTTTTTCATAATTCAGTATTTTTTCACATAGTGAGAAATTCTATTGAGACAAATCAATGTTCTAAAAAGCACTAGGTGGTGCTAGACGGTGAGCGCGACGCCTAGCGATTAATCGGCTAGGCGATGATTATTCGGAACGATTAATCGAATAGTTAATCGGAGTTATATTTATTAATAATAAATTTAATAATTAATTATAAATAAATATGTTTTAAAACTATTTTTTTATAAAAAAAGTTAAGTTTTGGACAATTAATCGGCTAAGCGGAACGTTTCAACACCGCCTAACGATTAATCGATGATTAATCAGTATGGAACAAAAAATTTTAGAACATTGAAACAATTACGTGAAGTAAACCCATATACTGATATCGCATATCACAATTCAACTCTTATTACTACATGATTGTAAATAAATGCAACGTAATCACTCGACACCCATAAGTTCTACAACTCCTTCCCTAAGTCAAGAAGTTATAAAATATCTTCTTCAACACTCTTGCCTAAAATTTATTTTATTTTTTATGGGAGCCTAAAATTTAGATAAAATATAAATTTTTGTTTCAACATCTGATTTCTTAGAATCAAGTTACATACTTAAACCGGTAAAATAATGTCATTTTAAATGGTGTTTAGAGGTATTACGGTTTAAAGATTTGGAGAGCATTGTTCAGTGAAAATCGATTCACCGAACCGATATAGCTTCATCAAATTAATTAGGTTCGATTAATTCACTGAATCGGTTAATTCTGTCAAAAACCGAAAAATATTTGGTTAATTTGGTTCGGTTAATGGAAGAGAAATTTCTGAGTTTGATTAATTCGGTTAACCGAATTAACCAAAAAATAAATTTATTCAATAAAAAAATAATTTTTTATATACAAGTATATTGATTTATGAAATATATTCACTTTGTTCAGTTAATCTTGGTAAATTGAGTATTTAACCAATAATCGAATTAACCGAATTATCAGTGTACCATATAATTCGGTTCGGTTATCGGTCGAGACTTTATAATTTGGTTGATTCGGTTCGGTTAACCTACAGATGTTCTACCCTACCCTTAAAGAATTTGATTTTTTGGTGTTTATGACGTTTTAGGATTTAAGATTTGTAGGTTATTAAACGATGCTGTTTTGGGGATCTGTAAAAACATATTAAAACACTACAAATCTAAGATATAAAAAATTTAAAATTCTAAAACTCCTAAAATCATCTGAAATGACGTTATTTTAGCCGCTCGGACATTAATAGGATATATCCATAAAGCCCATAACCTATATGTTATAAATAAATAATAAATATTCAAACAAATACAGTGTATCAAATTTTTTTAGGAGGATGTGGGTGGCCGGTAAAGAAGTAATGGTATTCCATAATTTTCTATTTTAATGATTCTATTAAAATTTATTTTTGTATCTACTACATTCTGTAGACATCACTTTATACTAATAAGCACAATCTATAATGATATTTTTTATGATTTCTATTTGTTTTTACAAAATCTCCCATGCAACAACCATTTTGGCTCAATACAATACAATTCAAGCCTATTTTGAAATAGGTTCTCAACTAGGTTCAGGCATAATCTCAATTCATGATCAGATATGTTGATTTCATATGTGTATTTATATGTTATTATATTTAAAGATATCAGGATGTCCAACAAAGTAATGAATCATATTCCGAACTTGTTCGTTTGTGTATACGAATATATGATGCAACTCAGCATGGGTTTTGTGTGATGAGAATGCAAAGCAATGCAAATCAAGAAAGGACAAGAGCAGAGCATGACATGATGAGTATAAAAAGATGGGAGGAGTAGGGCATCAAAAAGAGAGTTGGTTCCATGAGCTGAAAGTTGAATATGGAAGTAGAACCTGGAGTAGTTCTCATCAACAGAAACATATAGGTTTTTTCCAGGACGATGATGAATAAACAAGAATTACTATCAAAGTATATAATTTAAGAATTGAATAAGCATCCGTGTCATTAGGTTGACTGTCATTATGAGTCATTGGTAACTTCAAATCTCACAGTTTATAGATGATACATATCTTTTTGGCATCTTAATATATAGGGCAAAATATATCTAGTCAATTTTGAAAATTAAATATTATTTTTCAACTTTAGAATGCATGTTAACATAATAAGCATCTATAAAGTGATACACTTTAGATGACGCTTCAAGGTTTAATAAGCAACTTCTTAATATTTTTGTATTTTAAAAGGCGCTTTAAAATCTGAAGCGTCATCTGCAATTATTTTAACTATAGAAGACGTTTTAAAGTGATGAGTACTTTCAAATGTGGTATACTTCAGAAGGCGTTTTAAAGTAAGACGCTCCTTCCAAAGTGGTACACGTAAAAAGAGCTTCAAGGTAACAAGCGTCATCTATAATGGTGATTAAAATTGGCGCTGACCAAAAAATCAAAGTATGTCCCAATAACTTAACACGATGCTTATTTTCTACAAAAGTCATCTAAAATTACATCTTAAATAACACAACAATGCAATTTCTGTTCAACATCCCTTAATTTGTTTATCTAGATTTGGTTACTTTATACTTACAGTAAATCATCACAATATTATTTCTTGATTTACTAATTTTGTTGTTATTTTAGTGTATTGTGTGGTGAATACATTAAGAAAACAATATTTGCGGCCATAAAATTGGTAGCTAGGTCTATGAAACACAACCAAAAGTGATCGGAAAACTGGGACATACAATGCCATTGCAAACATATGATGATTATGCTTCAACCGGGCTATTCTATTCCACCTCTTAGAAAGAAAAGAACTTATATTAAATCAAAATACTTAATAGCATGGCGATACATTTATACAAAACTTCTACCCCGAGCACACGCAAAGGAGCCGCAGACAATCAAGTGAAATCCAATGCACAAAAAAATTTGATCTATAGACAACATCATTGTAGTAAAGATCATAATGCCAAAAGTATCATTACCTCAGGGCATAGAGGGGAGGTCATAAACGTTTATATAGTAAAATAGATCGCTACCAATGTATTTGGCGATGGGAAGGAATTGACCACGAACCGTTTGCTACATTAGCAACCCATATATTGATCGTTAAATTTTCATCGGTAAATTTACGACGTGCACTTTATTAGACACTGGTGATGATTAAAATTAGTTGTTAAGGCGGGCCCTCAAGCCTTTAACAGCCAACCTAGCGACCACTTCACAACAAATATGCTTGGTTGCGAATTTCGAACTTTTGTTTTCAGTGAGACTCAACCGGTCAAAAATTTGGTTCTCGATTGGTTGATATGATTTGAACCGTTTAAACCAACAATCTATGCCATTTAATTATAAAATTTACTGAATATATTAATAGTATTTGTTAATTTTATACTTTTCCACGGGACTCAATAAAAATATGTGAAAATTTGTTTTTTTATGCGTCAAAAATGATAAACTCATATTCCGACCAATCTGAGTAATTCTCACTATTCAGCATTATTACTCGGTTTTCATTTAATTGATTAGTCTAATCTCCTTTTGTTCTCTTGGCACCCAACTTGATCTATTTTGCTAATTTGGATTAGCCTTTTGTTGTGTTATGGAAGAGGTTGTGAAATCCCTATCCATGCAATCTATGTAATTTGGGTTTCACAAAACGACATCGTTTTATTATTTTGTGGTCGCAGCAAAATGCTGCTCAGCACCAAATCTGTATCCAATATCTAACGACATATCACAGATGTGCTTAAGATAAGAGATCAGCAGCCTGACACTAGTTTATGCTATAGCCTGTTTGGTCAGATTTTTTAGCATGGGGGGACCACAAGACTGTGACCAAATGTTAATCAAAAATCATAATTAATTAATTAATTAAATCCTCTAAAAAAAAGCTTTCGAATGGCTGTGTTTGCCACGTGCCTGTAAAAATATCTACCCATATACACACTTTAACAATTGTGTGATTTTCATCCATTAATAAACACAATTTACGTAGTCAAAATAAATTAAAAAGTAGATTTGTGTCATGCTAATTTATTTTTGTCATAAATTTACTTTATACATACTTACATCCACATTGAAACAAATCTTTCAAACTTTTACGCTTGGATTCACATGTCATATTATACATTTTACTACTTTTCATATTATTTTAATTAAAGATTTTCTTAATTTATTAAATATTTAATTATTTAGAATTATTAATTCATATTAATTTTTTTTAACATTTATATATATAGATTTTAATTGATGAGACACGCATGACATTTACATTTTACCCTTTCCAAGCCATTTACCATACTTCATGCCTACCAACCCCAATCCCATGCTTCTGAATGTGAAGCGATGATAAGGTATCAGAATAATTTATTATTACGTTTCTAAGCTGAAAGCGTGGTAATTAATCTTTTTATGAATCGCTTCGTGCAGACGAAACGCTTCAGTGTCAGAAGATCGCGAACTTATTTCTACATTAAAACAAAGCACTTTAAAATCTGACACGAAACTTGCAACAAATTAAGCTTCTATGTGGATGTAGATGCCCTTTATAAGTTGCATTCATCTTTTGGCAGGCGCTCAAAATACAATGCAACCCATTCTTGGCGCTCTCGTTAATAATATGTTTTTGAATTAAATTATGCAACCAAATTAAAATTCATGGGTGATTCATGAAGGAAATGGATGCAAATGCTGTCAATATGAAATGATGTAGTTTTGTATATCGTTAATAATTCATAAATTGATATGTGTAAAAATATTTGTTTTTCACTCATTTCTGTTATACACACGTGACAATTTATAACAATTAAAACTGCGTTGAATGATGAGAGCATATTAATCACTTGAGTGCATGGAATCTAATTCCATTCATGAATAGGTGGAATTTGATTTAATTCAAAATATAAAAATTTGAATACCCTTAATTATTATATTCAACGTGTGTAATAAAAAAATTTAAATAAAGCATAGGTCATATTTTGTATTATCACGTATCGGGCTGTTCATCAGTTCGATTTTAAAATCATTAAAACATAATTATATTATTCGGTTTTTTATGTTCGAAACCCAATCAATTTGTAGTGGTTCGGTTTTTTAGACCGAATCAATTTTTTTCGTTTTGGTTCCGCTGAAAACTGATTAAATTAATTTTTTAAATAAAAGTCTTATTTAATAAAGATTTTTAACTCATAATAAATTTATAAAAAAATAGAGAAAGTAAATATTTTTGTTGTTTTTATACAATTATTTATTAAATAGTGTAATAACTAACTTAAACATTCAAATATATATAAAGTAACAAAAAATAAGAAATAAATCCATATTAATTTTATCATTATTTTATAATTCTAGTTTTCAGTTCGGTTTACTATTTTACTACCAAAATCGATAACCGAACATAATAATTTTAATATTTTGGTTCGGTTTAAAAACAGAATTATTAATCATCAAAACCGAACTCTATGGAACCGAATTCAATCGATTCAGTTTGATTTTTAATTTGGACCGAACTATAAACAACCCTATTCACGTATATAATGAAGTTGTACAACCGATCCTCATTTTTGGCACATGTAAATGATGATCAATTCCAATTCACGTTTAATATTCGGTCGTATATATGACCTTATTGCACGGTACGAATATGATTATGATAATATAAATGATTAACATAATCATCTATTTACGGAAAAAAAAAGTCATAATATCAAATTAGTTTTCATTTTAAAAGTAAATGAAAAGTTATTCTCTAACCGCAGAAAAAAAGAGCATTATTCAAAATAATCATTTATGTTTCGTGATCTTTCACAATGTATTTCAAACTTTGAAGCGGTTCTTTAATATTTTCTTGCACATCCAAATAAATTTTAATATTAAAAATACACCAGAGACATTTTAGATAAATTCCAAATAATACGTAAACAATTTCATTATTTTGTTTGAGAATCTTGAGGGCTGAAACAGATGATTTAAAAAACAATCTTGTATAAATTCTTCTTCAGAAGTTATTATCTCATAATTTTTCCATTGAAATTTTCACCGTCCGATAGAGATCTAGAAAAAAAAAGAGTGATTTTTGATAGTTAGAAAAGGGGGATCTAAGGGCAACCTTATTGAACAAAATAAAAGGAAGTTTGTGTCATGGCAAATGAGATTTGTATAATGTTACGTCAGTATTGTTATAAATCTTTTTTTTTCTCAAATCTTTCACTCACATTGAAATAAACCTTCTACAACTCTTTACGTGAGATCAACAAGTCTAGCTTGTTTGAATTATTTCATTATATATATATATATAATAGATAAAAGATGGTTTTTTAAATTTTTTTATTTTAGCGGAAAATAAAAAGTTCAAAATATCATCTATAATCACTTCACCCAATTGACATATTTTTGTATTAGAAGATGAAAAACTTCATTTCACATGCAAACATAGCAAAAATTGACACAAAACTTATTACAAAATGCCGAAACAAAACCTGCACGCCAAAAATACAGATACTATCATTAGGAAGAACAAATTATTAAAGAATGGAGTATTTTTTTATTAGATTGTGATCCAGTCATGCAAGCCAATTTACAGTGAGAGAAAACAGGAGGAGTTTATCCTAAAACAATGATGGTATTATCCAAAGCATGTAGTTTATACTTTTAAAAAATTTTACATGTACACTTGTCAGTTGCAGATTAATTATATCTTAATAACTTCCTTGGCAGCAAATCACTAGGCTGCTTGGGATTATTATTTTTTTAATTTTTTTTCAATATTTGTAAATTTTGTATTAGGGTGAGAGGGTATAATAGTACTTTCAAAGCAATTGTTGTTAGGGCTTCTTACAAATTCGGTTCGAAGAATTTTTATTTATTTTTTATTTTGTAAATGTCATTATGCCTATTCGTGGGTGATGGGGCGCTTCCATTGAAATCTTTGTCTGTTGGCGACTATAGAAACTTAAATCTTAATCTCTCTCGTTCACCCCGTCTCAGATCATAGGGGGCCTCTCACACTCCCCTCCGCCGATCCTCTCATCGCTCGGATAGTACTGATCTCCTCACAGCTCCGCCATTCTTTCAGGTTTATAGTTCTCAACAACAGCAGTTGCATCTCAAGACTGGAGGGGCAAATGCTTGCGGAGGAGCAGATGTGTGACTCTACTGATGATCAAGTGAGTGATCACTGCTTTTGAATTCTTGATCAGCATTCAATCATCGATAGTTAATAAATGGAACAATTTTGTAGGGACTGGACTGCAAAGAGGTTTCATTGAAGAAGTTGTGTGTAGATTGTGGGACATCCAAAACCCCTCTTTGGCGCCGCGGACCGGCTGGCCCTAAGGTTTATATCTGCAGATGGTTATCAATTGTTATGATTTAAGGGGTATCTAATCTAATCAACAACGGCTCTTTTACAGTCTTTGTGCAATGCTTGTGGGATCAGAAGCAGGAAGAAGCGAAGGGCGCTCCTCGGATTAGCCAAATCCGATGAGAAGAAGAAAGAGAAGGATAAGAAAAAAAGCAAGCATATGATGAATAATATTAACATTATTAATGAGCGTAAGAACCGTTCCAGTTGTTGCTGCAGCAGTAGCAATTGTTATTCGGATTCGATGTTCATGTGTGATATACTGAAGCCGCCCAATGTGAGAATAGAAGAGTTAAATGAGGAGCAACAAGCGGCAGTTTTGCTAATGGCCTTGTCACATGGATTCAATAGCTAATGAAATTAAACCCATGGCTCTTTGTAGTCTGTAGCACATTGTTGCAGAAGATATATATCATGTTGTTTTTATTGAGTGGATAACTCGGCCAATATTTTGATGTCATGTGTATTAAAAGTTTTGCAGAAAGATATTTTTGCTCCTGGGTTTTATTTTTCTTATCCTGTAATTAACACCATATGTAGGGTTTGGTGGATTTGTGTGACAGGAAAATTTTAATGAAATGGTCCCCTTTGTGTGAGAAAAAGTTTATATGTTATGATGGATGTGGCGAAGAAAGTGCCACCCAAATCTTTCAAACACCTTACACAGAAGAGGTTGTGCTGAATTATATATTTACCTGATAAATGGTTCATGTCAAAATCACAAATTCACAATAGACCATGTTAACTACTACACACTAATACCTGTAATCACGTTTATTTATGACCAATTACCATGTTCCACAGGTGTGGCTATAGCATATGTCCTAAATAGAGGAGTCCAA
This sequence comes from Kalanchoe fedtschenkoi, assembly GCA_002312845.1. Lineage (NCBI taxonomy): Eukaryota > Viridiplantae > Streptophyta > Magnoliopsida > Saxifragales > Crassulaceae > Kalanchoe > Kalanchoe fedtschenkoi. The sequence goes on along the minus strand of NQLW01000053.1, from coordinate 2,525,903 downwards.
AGCGTGGTAATAGGTAGAGAACCAATTACCAAGCTTGGTTCAGCAGATGTGGTAATTGGTATTGAACAATTTACCATGTTTGGTTCAGTAGGCATGGTAATTGGTTTTGAACCAATTACCAAACCTGGTTCATTAAGCGTGGTAACTGATATTGAACCAATTACCACACCTGGTTCATTAAGCATGGTAATAGGTCTCTTTTTAAAAATAAAATCTACAAAATAAAATTTAGAATTTTTTTTACATTTTTAAATTTAAATAATACAAATTATATTCAAAATTAAAAGAAGAAATACATTATATATATAATTAATTGTGTGAGATACAGGAAACAAAAAAAATAACTACTAGCCACACTATACCGATGAACATCCATCACATGCGCCACTATATCTTCTCTAACCGAGTCGATATCCACGTCTAAATATGGTTTGCGACTATCTCCAAAAATTATAAATAAGCAAAAAAATTTATTAAAAAGGTTAATGAAGTCTGAATAAATAATAATATTTGGAATATTAAAACATTGACAAAATTAAATTTTACCTGCTGAAGGCCGAATCGTGATATGTCAGGTCGCGGAGTTCAACCCTCGATGACACGGCGCATGTTCGTACACACATAGTATCCGTACATCTTCGATTTTGGAGGCTGCTGCGGACAATATTAAAAATTCATATAGTGAGTAACAAGAATTATACAACAATTGATAATTTATATTTTTTTGTTTTGATTGAAAATCTTACCGTAACCTTCACCCATAACACTGTGGCATCATATCCACGCCAACGTCGAAAACCATTGAACATATGTTAATAAAATAATGTGAATTGCTAATTGTTGCTGAAAAATACTAATGAATTAAAAAATTAATTATTATATGAGCTTACTCCTCTACAAACTTCACAAGTGTCGGCGGAAATATATCACATTTAAGAGAATCCAAGTAGTAGACGATGGACTCCTTCGGAAAGATGACAGCCAAAATCCAATGCCACCTCTTAAATCACCAAATATTAATATATTTTGTACTAGAATTGAAAATTTTAAATTATTTCTATTTTTATGAAATCACTTACGATTCGCCTGAGTGGTATGGCAGAAATTAGCAAATAGTAGCACGTGAGTGCATCTCCGTGCTCTCCCCCAACTGGATCTGCCGGTGCACGTATCATGCTCTCATCTCATGCTCCCGTATAAACTCACTCACCTAGTTTGGATCAAAAAATCCAAATGTTCAGGGAGAATCCGGAGGGCAGTATCTATAAAATATGTATCTGCACGCACAACAGTGTTTACTTAATTATTTATGTATGAAGATTATTGTTGATTATTAATATAAACTCCATTGTTACCTGATATACACTATCATATTCATCGCAGACATCGGCTCAATCTTCAGCAATTCTATGGCATCATCACGACTGTATCCGGACGGCAAATCGTATCCGATGATATCCAGAGTCATAGGGATCATCCCCAGATAATGGGACAGATAGGAGTTTGTTAAAGTCAGTAGCTGTGTCGTCCTAACTCCCAGCCTACGATACTCCTCTCATCCAGGAACTAGAGTAGTCCGCTCAATCATTGTGTGCTTCTCAATTCCATGGCTTTGGCATTTAGTAACAAATCGTCTGAAATAATCATAGTATTCGTACGCCATCTCATCTGGTAACTTCCTGATTCCATATATCTCCTGTGTATTTATGATGCATTTACTGTACAAAAGTATTTTGTAAGAAAAGCTTATTGCATATGTTCCCATGTACTGACAGTTCCAACAGGTAAAAAAAATACTATTCCTTAGCATGCTACAACATCAGTGCGAGATCACCAATGTGCGACAATCTTCAAGGAGCAGTGGAGAGCAGCAAGAGACCATGACCTAGCATAGGTTTGTATCTAATTGTACAGAGTATATATTCTTACTTTTTTACTCATGTCTATGTCTATGGCCCTTAGTGGGTAATTCTCTTGTATAGTTCAGGTGTTGTAAATTTATGATGATTGTTGTGAGATAAGCTATTGATATTGTTACGGCATTGAAACTCATTGATTGCATTAAATTGCATGACAAAACTCAATGTGTATAGTGCCTCATTACAAGAAATCTAGACGCTTAGATCCAATTATGAGGACAAAAGCCAATACCAATTAAATAAAAGCATATATAGTAACATTTTAAATTTTGTGAAAGCAACATAGCTTAGTTCAAATTCCCTATCATAGTAGCATGACTGCGTCTGTTTTGTTGCTTGACAACCTACTAGAGCATGTTAGACATATATAATTCATATCATTGGCTAAAAAGTATGATGAATGTGGAGTAGGGGCAATTGTTTACACTCTGAAATATAGGATACATATTTTGTGGAATTCAATGCATGAATAGAATTTATTCTTTTATATCAATGGTCAACAATCTCACAAGTCAAAGCTACCTGAACTACATGCTTATATATGTATCCTGATTAACCTTTATCACTGAAACTCCTAATATTTTGTGTCTTTTTTATTATCAAATTGACTAGTTATTAAAGGTTTAATAACTTAGTCTCTACAGATTGACGTTGTACTTACTAATAACTAGTGAGCATAGGTATCATAAATTTGTTTACATCAAGCAGCCCAATGAGGAGCTGTTGTTGGGGGCTATGGTATACTGCTACATTAGTAAGTAACCAATTTTTTATCTACTTTTTATATTTTTTGAGTCTGTCACTGTCTTACTATGCAAGAGGTCATGTAAACTGAGCGTGAAGCCTATTTTTATTTAGTCTTTATAGAGTCCTCGCAAAGGCGACTGTTATCGCTGATCGTGCAAGAAGTGTCTCACTCTCTGTCAAATTTGCTTCAACTGTTTCATCGATTGCACTAATCTTTCAGACCAATCTCTTCTGAATCTGTGAACCCAAATTTTTAAAATAATCCATTCATATTCTACAATAATCCAAAAGATTTAATTCATCAAAGGTATCGGGTAGCACGAGAAGCACCTGCATTCAATATGGTAGCCCAACTACTACACAAATGGAGGAAAACATTTAAAGAAATAATTGCTCCAACTTTTCACGGTTAGCCACTGTTTACACAGGCCATAGAAGACGAAGATATCGAATTTAGGAGTGAGATTATTCACAAACTTCTTAGATTCTGAGGGACGTCGGGAGAAGATATCCAACGTCATCTACAGAATTTCAACGTGCTTTGGTGCGACTCTAGTCGGCCACGAGATGTCTCTTTAGGTTCCCTTGAACTCTCTTTATATATGTATGACTTAGCTTAGAGTTCAAGCTATGCTTTGATAACAATCTATGATGTAAATCTTAACGAGATAATGATAGGATTCGGACTTTTTGGACTCATGGAATTAGAAGCCAAATAGGAGTCAAATTAGGAGGCTTATCTGTATAAAAATCTTGTCGGTGATTTTGGCAAATGTTTAATGAGAATTAGGCTCTGAACCCTTATATAAACATATAGATAGTTGTCTGATCTTTTCATAGCCTTTTGAAATGCGTTAATTGGACATGTGAGTCAAAAGATATTCTTCTTGAAAGTTGGAAAAATTTTGTAGATTGGATTAGGAAACTGCAGCTCTCACGCGCACGTGTCACTTGTCTCCCGCGCATGCGGCTCTCACACATGGTCAGTGATCACATCCTCTTCATCCTTTCTTTCTTGGTATGACACATGTCAACTCTCCCCGTGCACAGTAGTGAACAACTTACTACACCCGGCTCTTGCGCTCGGCTGATCACTGTCTTCTGTCCTATTTTCTCTCTTTTTTCGAACTTTACTCCAAAACTGCCTTTTTAGCACGTTTTCTCATTATGATTTAAAATTAGTCAGAAATATAAAAACTAGCTAAAACCTTTAAATTACACTCAAGAACGGTCTAGAATTAGGTGAGTTAAGAAGAGCGTGGAATCACTAGTAAACAAAGTGAATAGAGAATGATCCAAAGGTGATTGCACAAAACCATAACCAAGTAAGACTGAATAAAACTTGGTGAATCATTTTTTATGTGCCATTTTAAGTCCATATAATGAATTTAATAGACAACACCCTGACTGTCAAAATTTGTCATGGATAGAGGAGGCGTATCCAAGAGGAGGCGTCATGTAAAATTAGTAATGCAAATCGTCATGGAGTAATGTGTTGGACACATCTATTTGGTGCAAAAAAACCAGTCTCTCATTGATGTAACATCAAGAAGTAAACAAACGGAGGTCATCTTTGTCACCGGTGTGAAGTTTTCAGAGTAATTAAGCCCCTCTATCTAAGTGAATCTTTTAGCAACCAACCGATTTTGTATTTATCAAGTGAGCTATCAACATTATACTTCATTTCGAAGATCCATCTACACCCAATAGCCTTCTTGGAGTAAGGCATATCAGTCACCTACCATGTTTGATTAGATTTCTAGGCTTGAAGCTCAAATTGGATGACTTAGATCCGGTGGGAATCCTTGCAAGCCATCGTATATTATGCTGAGAAAGAGAAGATGTTGGCAGTCCAATGTTAACAGGTATATTATATTATTGTGGCCATAGGTTGTTTGATCTGTCTCTTTGGTCTAGTAAGAACGACAGAAGATTAGGGAGATCCAATATGAGGAGTATTATCCAAGGAGGAAGGTGATGGTTGTATGGTTGTACAAGAGGAAGAAGGGTGAGAAGGAAGGTAATGAGGTTGTGTATGCTGACTAGGAGATTCAGTCGAAGAAATAGGAGACTGAAATGAACTAGGATCATGAAGATATATAGGTGAAGAATGATCAGAAATAGTCTCAATTGTGGGTTGAGAGGAAGATGAGGAATGATAAGGAAAATTATTCTCATGAAATATAACATCCTCATTAGAAAAAACTTGGTGAGTAGTAAGATTAATGACTTTGTAAGCTTTCTTATTAAATGTATACCCTAGAATTTGTTAACTCTAGGAGAGAACTTATCTCTATGGGAAAGAATTGTGGAAGCATAGCATATAAAACCAAAGACCCCAGGATGATCATATGATGAATGTTGGCCAATAAGGAATTCAAATGGAGTTATGTGGTTCAGAAGCTTGGTATGAAGCCTATTAATAATATAGGTGGTTGTGAGAACACATTCACCCTAAAAACACAAGGGAAGACGAGCTTGAAATCTCAATGTTCTAGCTACTTAAAGAATATGTCTATGCTTCCTTTCAACTCTACCATTTTGTTGAGGGGTATCTATACAATCAGCATGGTGCACAGTGCCTTGAGTCTTAAGGAAATTTTGAAAAGAAAGGCTTTAGATTTATTATCCGTTACCAGTTCTAAGAACTTGAACATGTTTGTGAAACTGAGTTTTAGTAAAACTAATGAAGTGTTGAAGGTGGATAGCATTTTTAAATTTGGTTCTCATAAGGTAAATCCATGTGGTTCTTGAGTAATCATCTAAGATGGTAAGAAGGTAAAACAATTCATTGTGAATTTTTTCTTTTGTAGGGACCTTAAATATCATAATGAACAAGTTCAAATGGAGATGATGCATGAGATAAACTCAAAGGACAAGGTAATCGTGCTTGTTTAGAAAAATGACATGTAACACATGGAGTAGTGGTGATATCAGATATGGTAATGGATGAGATATGATGAATACAGTTTAAGAGAGTGTGACCTAGCCATTTGTCCCATAAGGAGTCTGTATTAGAGGTGAGGGGAGAGTGGAGGGATACCAAGTGTCTAATTTTTGTGTCTGGATGGGTTGAAAAGATGATATAGTACAAGTCTAACATTTGATCACCAATCACCTCTAATTTCTTCAATGTTTGGTCTTGAAAAAGGTAAGAAGAATTAGTGAATGTAATGGAGGAGTTTGTTTGCAGTAAAAGGTGAGAAATGGATAGGATATAGCTGTGGAAAGAGGAAACACATAGAACATTATTTAAGGCAATAGATGGCGTAATTATCAGTGAACCCATGTTTAATATTGAGGGATTAGGTTGACAAGGGCTGAATAAGTGGAAGTGATATGATGAGTGACTCCAAAATTCAATATCCAAGCCTTAGAATCAATCTTTCAATTAAGGGACTGAAAATTATCGGCAACTCTTTGCTTAGTAGTGTTCATTGTTTGGTCATTGCTTATCTAAAACATTCTTTTTGTGCTTTTGCACCTGAATGTTAGAGAAAATTGATGTACTTTGTGAAGTACCTACCTGTATGTTAGTGAGATTAGGTGCAGTGATGTTCATGGCCACAAATTTCTGCATGTTTCTTATTTGATGCTCACTAGGAGGTCTGTAAGCCTTGTGATTCTTCGGGAAACTAATCCATTTCTAACACTGGAACTTTGTATGGCCTAATCTTTTTACAGTAAGCACATTTAGTTCCTTCATTTATTTTCTTGTGACTGTCAAAATAGGCAATTTTTCTCATTAATATTATAGCTTCTGGAAGAGCTTTAATAATATATAATTTCTCAGTATCATGTTGAAGCATCATATTGTAACTAGTATTCAATGAAGTTGATGGTTTAAGCAATAGAATTCGACTCCTTGTTGTAGAGTATTGTTCGTTAAGGCTCATCAAGAACTTCATGATTCTTTCATCTTCAACTTCTTCAATAAAGTCTTTATGCATTTCACATGTTAACTGACATATACAAGGTCTTCTGCTCATCATGGTTGACAAGAACTTCATGATTAGTTCATCTTCAACTTCATTAATAAAGTCTTTATGCATTTCACATGTTAACTGACATATACAAGATCTTCTGCTCATCATGTTTGACACAAGTTCTTTAGTTTTGTGTAATGAGCTGCAACATTCATGTCACCTTGATGAGTATTAGCAACCTCTTATCTGAGATGAAACAGCCTTGATCAATTTAGTTCTCCATATCTAGTACATGATAATGACCATAGCTCTTGAGCTTTACATGTATATGCAACTGTATCAGCTACATATCCAGACAACAACTGTAAAATTGTAACAGACATAGTCAAGATACAAATGACAAGTTTCAAGGGGAGTTTCAATAGTGTCAAGCACCAAATCAAGCTTGTTCCTTAAAAATAGTCCAACAGTTACACTTCTTCTTCATGGATAGAAATTTTAGTTCCCATCAAAGTAATGTTGCTAATTTTTATTCTAACATGATCACAAGGACGTATAATCGAATGTCTAGGATTCAACAGAACAAAATCGGTATTTGAGGCCAATACTAGTGTTGTATTTTCAGCAGCCCTAGGTATATCACTCATGCCAATATGTGAAGTTTGATATTCTTAAGCTATGTTAATTGCTTTTATCTTTATACTGAATCCAAAATGACCCAGAGAAGAAGAATCTCTAGGGTTTCGACACAAAAAATCTTCGTAGAAATGTCTTAACTAGCTATTGTATCTTTGTACCGCAGTAGCAAGAATATCAAGAAGGCGGAAATATTTACCAAAATAAGATCAAATTGCAAGGAGAGGTTCTAAATATATATGAGGAAGGAATGACAGGAAAATCATTTGGCATTAATAGCCATTCAATAAGCACGAGACTGTGTCGCTTTGAGTTTGCTGAAGAATTCGCACCTTCAAGTAAACAACGTCACTTAAGCTTCTCCAGACTTCGTCAAGACGACGTCACTACCTTCTGTGTATGAACTGCAGTCATCCCGCGCACTCCAAACATTATCATTTCGATCGGCTTCTCCAACATGCGCCATGTCTTGTTAACTACTACGGAGTAGATAATCATCTTTGAAAAATTAAGTTAACAAACAGAGTCATTCCTGACATTCTAAGGGTCATGAAGGACAAAAAAAAAAAATTGGGCCCCTTCAACATGTAAAAAAAGTAAGTTTATCAACACATTTTAGGGCATATACATATATACCTTAAATTTCTAAAAAATTAATCACTAAACCCTGAATTCTAAAAATCATAAATCTCAAGTTGTACGGAAACTCTAAAAAGCTCTAAAATTCTAAAACCATAAAATTTTGAAAATATTAAAGCTATATAATCTAAAACCCTATAAATCTAACACAGTAAAATACTAGAACCTCATAATCCTTAAAAAAGTAGCAAGATTTTCTTTTTTGATCCCTCACCTAACTTACATGAAATTGCACTCGACGGACCATTTTTTCATATTTTTTATTATTTTAGTGTAAAGATATACTTATTATTTTATTTATCATTATTTTTAATTCTAAATATTATTATGCTTATTTTTGAATAGTATCTTAAGAAAATTAATAAAAATATATTATACTCATTTTAGGGATTAGGATCCAGTGCTCCAATGCTGCGCAGCCAAATGCTACGAGCACAAAAAAGTATGTCGTTCTCATAATTGCAAATATCTCTCAGGTGTTTTGCTCCCACCGACAAAACCCTATCTCCTCTCCTCTTCCATCTTCCTCTGATTGGCCGACCCATCACTGACCAAATCCTCCAATTCCTCCCGAACAGGTGTGCAAATTCATTCAGGTATTTGGCTACGCCAAGTAGAGGGGCGGCGTGAACGACAGTCTTATCTCGGTATCTCCTCTCCTCTTCGGACTCTCCGATCGTCCGGCCCATCACTGAACAAATTTCTATCCTCAATTCCTCTTCGATCCGACCCATCAGCAGGTGCACGAATTTATTAGGAAGGTGTTTGGCCGAACAAAGTGGTTGGGTTGGCGTGAATGACAATGGATTTCTTCAATTCTTTTCTCAAAAACTCAATCTTTCTGTACCTAATTTCCTTTTCCAATTTCTAGGTACATTTTTTTCTATTTATCAATTCAGATGCTTATGGCAACCTTTGATGTCTGTTTTGTTTTTCTGATTTGAGAACCATTGTTGTCTAATTATGGCTTATGGAACTGGAATCACCTTTCCATTGTGACAATAAACAACAAATTGAGAGAAAGCAAACGCGTGAAAAATATTTGCAATTAAGAAAACGGTGTAGTTTTTGTGCTCGCATCATTTGGCTATGCAACACAAGATCCTAATCATCATTTTATAACAAATGAGTTAGGTGGCCTAGTGACAAAAGGTGGTGTTGAAACGTTTCGTCTAGTCGCCTAGCCGATTAATTGTTCAAGACTTAATTTTTTATGAAAATAATAGTTTTTAAACATACATAGTTATAATTAATTATTAAATTTATAATTAATATATTTAACTCCGATTAACTGTCCGATTAATTGTTCCGGTTAATCCCCGCTTAGCCGATTAATTGCTAGGCATTGTGCTCACCGCTTAGCACTGTCTAGTAATTTTTAGAACACTGGTCCTGCGTCGTCCTCCGGCCCGCCCACCCCATGACCGGGCCTGTTAAGAAAGATTATTATTATGTAAACAGGGTTAACTTTCAAGTCAAACAAACCAGACAAGATCACTAACACGAATCTGTACGAGATCAACAGCTCGAGCTACGTGGTACGCTCCACACATTTAAACACATTGAGCAGCATAATACAATGCAAAGAAAATATGGACGCTGTAAACGCTCACAAGACCCACCACAACATTCCATCAAATGACCAATAAGGTGCTGGTTCAATAATTTGGAATGTTGTTTAGCAACTCTCAGATTATGAGTTTGAAATTTGATAATATCGTATTTACGCTTAAATACACTGAAGATGCGTAAATTGGTTCGCAATAAATATGAGCGTCATTATCAAAATGGAGAAAATGTACAATCCAGCCAAAAAAAAAAAAACATTCCTCATTTGGGTTGGAGCCCAAAAAGTGGGTACGTAGACATTCGAATATTTACATGTAATCCAGCTCACACCACCTTTTGATTTGGCATCACACCACGAATGTTAAACTTCTATTTCGTTTCCCAGTCCAGACTACCAGCTAGGATTCAATATATTATACGTTACGCATAGCATTACTCATATTTATTTTCTTGCCCATTTTGCCTTGGTCACTGTACACTTGCCCATAAATGGCCACACATCTTAGGCTCAACACATGTCCAGTGACGCTCGACAAATGGTGTTATGTAATGCAGTTTAGCAGCATTTCACATTCCAATGACACTTTAAATCACATCAATTTACACAAATAAATATTTATGTATCCGAAAACTATGTATGCATATAATGAGTGATTCGACGAATCATCAATAAAAAAAATCATCACATTCAAAAATCAAAATAATATATTACATTTTATTATTAATTTAAATATTTTAAAATTTTTCAATGTAATATGTAATAATTTTTTTTATTAATGATGTTCACCGTCAGATGGATGAATACCGTTAAGCCGGTGCATAGTATTATATGTGGGAGTCACCACGACACGTGCAATGATTCGATTAAAGCGTCTTTATGAATGTACCACAAATAAAAAAAGAGAGATATCCAATTATTTGCCTCACTTTCCAGAAATTAGGTTAAACGGTAAAGTATTGCTGTATTATTAAACTAAACAAATTGAAGTTGAAGTAAAAGCAGTTATGCCTAATGAGAGTTTAATAAAATTACAAATAACCTCCACTAAAATTACGAGTCACGATCTCGCCTTGTAATCATTGCCACAGGGATTCTTGTTTGCCACATGCCCAAACCGAGGGCATTTTCGTCTTTAACCAATCAATCAACAACTTCTCCATCATTTCATCCTCTGCTCCGAATTTTCAGATCTGCTTGCGAATTCCAGTGATCATCAGAACCCGTGCAAGCACCAAATCAGCAATCCGGCCACCGCAGACACGGCCGGGCTGAATCTGAAATGGGATTCTGCAGAGTTTCCAGGAGGCGGAGGGTTGTAGAAGTAGAATGGAAAATAAGGCACAATGGGGTTGGGCGGCGGCGGAGCTGGATAGTAGCTCCTGTCAGGCGGCGGAAAGTAGAAGCCGCCACTGGACGGCGGAGGGTAGATGTAACCAGGTTGGGGCGGCGGAGGGGAGTAGTAAGGGTATACTTTGGAAGACGGCGGCGGAGGGCAGTAGCCAGTAGGCTGAGACGGCGGCGGAGGTGACAGCGCGGGAGGCGGAGGGGACGTTGGAGGAGGAGGTGGAGGAGAGTAGACAGGCTGGCAGGGGTTGTCACAAGCGTCGCACATTGTGCAGGCAATCTCGTACTTGGAATTGGCGCTGAAGGCCGCGACCGGAGAGTAAAACGCCGGCGAGACTCCGACGAGGATGAAAGTGAAGGCTAGGAGAGTGGACTTGAGGAAAGCCTTCATTTTTCGGACACCCAATTGGATGGAGAAAACGAGATGTAGAAGACAGAAGAGTAGGAGTGAAGAGAGAGAGCAGAAGAAGGTCCCTTAACTTCGACGCCAGCCAAAGGCGTATCCCTGTAAAGGAGAGGCGTCGACTAAGGGCGTGTTTGGGTGCGCTTTTGGAAACCAATGGCTTTTCAGATGAGAATCGGATTAAGTAATCGAGGGGCCAAACGAGGCGTTAAGTCAATGGTTCGAAATTTAAAGTCGTCGCCGACTGCATCGTTTCTTTTATTTTATTTTTTACTATTCAGAATCTTCTTCTTTTACTGGGTAGAAAAAGTGGATTAAAAGTTGGATAGTGTTGGTACGTGGAAGAGAATGATTTGGAGATGGTGGCTGACGTGGCTCTAACAAAGGATGCTAGAGGGTTAAAGCACGTCGATTTGGATGACAGTTGACAACGTATATAGGGGAAGGATGACGCATTTATGTGTTCACGTTCATACTTACACTAATTGTAATTGCAATACTAGAAAACATGGTTTAGTGAACATTAAATTTTTGGGTGTACATTAAGGATGTGTTTAGTTCAGTGTTCTAAAAGGCGGCGGTATTAGGCGGTTGGCTTGTGGTCTAACGACTAATCGGCTATGCAAGGATTATGCGGAAGGATTAATCGGATGATTAGGCGGAGTTATATATATTAATAATATATTTAATAATTAATTATAAAATTATACCTATAAAATTTAATTTTATTTTAAAAATAAAATATATAAATAATTAGGCGCTAGACGGGGCGTTTTTAAAACGCTCAGAGACTAATCGGGCGGCTAGGCGGCCGCCTTTTAGAACAGAGGTTTAGTTTAGTGAAAATCTAGTGGAAATTTTTTTTGATGCAAAGTGGATTTCTCTACGGAATTCATTTTATTTTTTTTGTTTGGTTTAAGGTAGAAAATGTTAAAATATTCTTTATTTTAAACAAATATTCCTTCTTACTTTCCATCTATTTTTTTACAAATTTTTCTTCTTATTTTGTACCAATTTTTTCTTTTCCCAATAACAAACACAATTCAAATTTTAGAGAAAAGGAGAAATTTTCTACACAAGTGGCCGAATGACTTTTACATTCTTTTTAATATTCAAATAATTTTTTATGCATATATACTAAAAATAAAACCAATTCAAAATGGTATTGGCACTTTGAAGTTTGAAACGTGAATTTAATTATTTATCAACTTGGAAATATTTTCATGTTTTATTAGAGTTATTTATATTTACTGAATTGGAGTGGGGATGCTATCATGATTAATCGCATCTGAATGTATTATACTCCCTCCGTCCTCTATAGATGTCGTTTAAGGTTAATTTGAATAAATTAAGATGAAGTAAATGCTAGCAGTTGAACAAATTTAATGAGTTGGTGGTTGATTTTCTTAAAAAAATCATGCAAAAAGTAAAATTTGTAGATTATTACTGGAGATGAATGATTTTTTTATTGATTATGATAAAGAAGTGATTAATCTTTGATATTTTAATATAATTATTGATATTAAATACGCATTGAAAATTGTTAAGTGACAAGTAAAAGTTGATAAAAAATCGATTAAGTGACATATAAAAAAAAACAGAGAGAGTAACTTATAAGTAGAGAGAGGCTTTATAGTGAAAAGTCGTCATTTTTTTGGAAGATTTATTGTAAAGGGAGGGTATGTAGGCATGCATAGTGGAGAATCAATGGAGATGGTGAAGAACCACTTTCCAGCCTGTGTTTTTTGGCTACAATTTGTCATTGTTGTACTTCTTATTCTCTGCCGGTAAACAATATGTTCTCACAAGCAAAATGTGCTATTGAAATGCGCCAGAGAGTGAGAATCATACATCCATTCCCATTTTGTTTCATTAAATTATGTTCGTACGTTTTCTTTCACTTGTCATTTAAAATATCATGAGTTAAAGTTTGAACGTAAATGATTTAAACTACAAATACTATAAAATTATAATAAAAATATTTTATCGAAGTAGGATTTGTTTGATACAAATATATTGAAATGCATCATCATAATATTTATTATGAAGTTGTACGTAAAACATAATAAGTCAAATTCAAATTTGTAAAAAAAAAATTGACATGTAAACGAGGATGGGGAGAGTATGGATATGCATATGGGCTCAAAAGCATATTCTAAGAAAGAGTTAAATATTTCTGTACATTCCGTCATCAACTTAGATTAATGGCTAGGATTAGTCTTGAGTATGGCAGTGTTAAGTTTACTTAGGCTGTGCATGGTTTAGGAAAATTTAGAGAAAAAAGAAAATTATATTGGAAAATAGAGAGAATTTTTATATTTTGTTTAGAAACAGTTGAAATGAAAGAAAATTAGAAGGAAAGTTCGGTTGAATTATAGTGTTTGACACTTTCGTGATCATTTTGCTCCTTAAATCAAACAAGGAAAAATTATATAAAATTCATATGAATTCTGTTTTTCTCCATCATTTTCCTTTCACTCTTTTTCCTAGACCAATAAAGCCTCAGACCGTGTTTGGCTGGAAATATTTATATGAAAGAAAATTTGAAGTCTTCATGAATCATTTGTTTGGTTGAAAAAAAGTCTAGAGAAAGAATTTTTGATTAAAGAGTGATAAAAAAATTTTTATCAAAACAATGAATGTTTTAAGGTTGCCCCATAATAATTTTTTACAATTAACTAAATAAAAGAAAATGGGATGAAATCCATGGGGAAACTATTAGGTATAACTCATTTATCAGATAAAAGGACAGATGTCAGAGCGAAACGACAGGCTTCGGATGTGGGGCGGAGCCCAGCGGTCCGGTTCATGAGTTATTTTTAAATCTGTACATAAGGTTACTATTATATATATATATATATATATAGGGGAGGGATCCGTTGCGAACACTTACGTTGTGAACAAATTGTGGATGAATTTAAACCAATCATTTAGTTTCCTTTTTAAGTTTGTTTAGTAGACTCTATTAATTATCTGAAACTTATTAAATGTGATAGATATTTAAATGTGTACTTTTTTACTATATTAAATGTCTTAGATTTTTTAAATCATCATTTTGATCATTAAAAAATAAAATTTCTAAGATTTTCTGCTCGCTTTTCAGATGTTCATATTTTGAAAAAAAATCATTGTTTATATGTTCATTGTCACATATTCCTATTTCACTACCAGTTCAGTCATGTTCACTGCCGGTTCACTGTCAGAAATCGTGTCTTTTGCATCATCAAATACAACTCCACCTCATATTCATGTTCACTACAGCAAAATTTAGATTTGTAGACTGCAAAACACATGTTCACTGTCCATAAAAAACCCAAAAATGGATCTGTTCACTGTCCATATCTTTCCATCTTTCATAGGTCAAACACATTTCCCACTATGAATTCAAAGTATAGCTCCAACTCTCGCATTTCTAGGTCACAAAAACCAAACCAACTGATGAAAGCCGCTGCAAACCAAACTCAGTAAGATGTAAAAAAAATCACTAACTCAGACAAACACAGATTCACTGCTACTCAGTTTAAACAAATAAAAAATGAGACTCCACTGCGTCATTTGGTGCTCTAATTATGTTGACACGTTTTTCTTCAACTTAAATACATCAGAAAGTAAAAAAGCAAAACTCATCAGTAATCAAAAAATCCCTCTTGCAGCTTCAAACTAGCCGCAATCGGAGCGGTAGCACAAGAAATTGAGTTCTCTCTCCTCCATTTAACTCTGCTCATCACTGATCCGAAAGCAACCCGACCAACCCGAATCGGATCCATCGCTCCTCCGATTGGCCAATCCGTTTTCCGATCCCGATTTGAGATCCGAACCCAGTCTGATCTGCAATCCTTAAATCTTCGGTTTCCAGAACTGCTAGCAGCGCGTCATCATTGTCATGTCCCACCGAAAAACTAGCACGGTACCGGAGATAGAAGGACAACTCGCCGAAGCCGAGTACAAAATCAGATCTTTAGAGCTGGCTTGAAATGGTGATGGTGAACGGGAAGGCAGGTGACAGAAATAAATAATCGAAGGAGAAAAATATAAAATTTCATCATCAACCAAGACCATATATGGCAGAGAACGGGTATTACTTTGGTGAGATAATTGTGCAAATTAATGCGGGATAATTATGTGAGTTAATAACAAGAGATAAATATGATAATAAATATAGGATATACTTACTTAATAAGGGACTAACGTGAATAAAAAAATATATATTAATAACATTTGATATTATTTTGATTGATCAATATTATTCACAATTTATCCTCAATCTAAGTGATCACAACTGATCCAAATTCTATATATATATATATATAGGAGGGATCAATTGACAACCTCCTTAAGTTAGGAACCGTTGTGGATAATTCTGAACCAATCATTTTGTACATGAAACAACAATATTTGTATTATATGATTTTCTTTTTGAGTTCATTTATTATGCTTTATTAATTATGTGAGATTCATTTTTATATTTTACGGAACAAATTTACGTACCTTTTAAGATTCGTTACTACTTACGGAACAAATTTATGGAACAGATTTTTTTTTTTTTAGTTCACCGGATTTTGTGGGATTCGGATTGTGAACAATTTTCCAGGTTTATGTTTTCTAAGTCATAAAATTTTCAAATTTTTTCCATAATATTTTTTTAGAATAGTGAAGAGATAGTGAATTTTTTTAATTTTTGTAGTGAATATTTTTATATAAATTTTTACAAACATTTTTTTATACCGTGGTAGTGAACATTGATAGTGAACATTGGCAGTGAACATGTTCACTGTCAGAACTGCAACTGTTTTGTACATTGCGAAACAGATGTTCACCGTAAAAAAAGTTTATTCAAACCCATAAAAAATAACAAAAAATTGATAATTTTAAAATTTGAGAACATATTCACGGTTCGAATATGTACAAATAATAGTGAACATAGCACATTAAAAGAAAATTTAAACAATTATAATAATGAATATTTGTGCACCAAACCCATGAGCGCTATCAAAACTCATGTAAATCTAGTTCTGAACGACCCATATTATCATGTTGTATATGGAAATTGATATTCAATTCCTCTTCAAAAATTTGATCAAGCCTTTCAATGTTATTTTAATATTTGAACGTTCTGGTGCTGATGAAGAAATCGGGCAAGTTCTGAGATAGACCGTGCTAAAATCACCATGATCAATGACCTTTGACAAATTACCTATCAGCACCAACAGCGGTGGATCAGAAAGGTGATTGAAAGAAACCCCATTCGTCGGCGGAGTTGTTGTTGTGGAGCAGATTGTGGTGGAGTTTCCGACTTGGAGAGCCATGTTTATGCCTGAAAATTTTATTTTGACCAACTCGAGGCATCAGGAAGTGATTGATTCCGCAATGGTGAAGTTGGATCTAGTCTTGGCTTGGTCATGTCGGCTCAGATGTGGCTTCAAAAGCTCTGCGATGGATGTCGGCGCGGCTGTCTTTCGTGTTAGGGTTTGTCGAAAGAGAGCAGATGACAGCGATGGTGAGAAATTGGCTTGAGATGGACGTAAGTGTTCGCAACGGATTGTCGAAATTGTCGAAAGGAAACTAAATGATTGGTTTAAATTCATCCACAATTTGTTCACAACGTAAGTGTTCGCAACGGATCCCTCCCCTATATATATATATATATATATATATATATATATATATATATATATATATATATATATAGGAGAGGGATCCGTTGTGAACACTTCAGTTGTGAACAAATTGTGGACGATTCTGAACCACTTATTTTATTTCTTTTTGCAAATTTAATTATTATGTTTTATTAATTATCTAAGACTCATGTTAATTAATGACGCAACTTACCATAAAGGGTAAAAATTTATATTTGTATTTTTAGATTTTTTATCTCATATTTTTCATTAATTACAAAGATTTTGATTAGATTTACAATAAAAAATCTATTATATTTTTTATCATTGTTCACCATCAAATATTATGCGGTGCACATTATGGAATAGATTTTCACTACTTTAGTTGTTTTGTCTATTTTGATTTTGTTAATGATTTCTTTGATACACACTGTGAATTATGTGTGTGCACTGAAATTTAGTAGAAATTTAGAAAATTAATAGTCCAAAAAATAGTGAACACTCGTAAAACAAAAATTATTAAAATCTATAAACAATTTCACTATCAATAAAATTATGAAGCTATATGTATTAACTATAAAAAAATTGAAAACTAAAAAAATTACAAGTTCACTGCCAAGAAAATCGCATGTTCTATGTGAGAAACATAACATAGTCACTGCGCAACTAGTCACCCTTCTCATATTCACTATAAAAAAACTGAAAACTAAAAAAATTACAAGTTCACTATCAAGAAAATCACATGTTCTCTGTCAGAAACATAACATAGTCACTGCGCAACCAGTCACCCTTCTCTGTTTAGATGTTCACTGCAAAACTTAAGAAATTGGATGTTCACTGCAAAAAAATAACTGTCATAAAAAATATTCACTGTCTGCAAAATATTCACTGCCAGAAAATTATCAAAAAATGCTCATTGTCAGAAAAAATATTCACTGTATATCAAATTCTACAAATCCAGAAAAACACTATCTTTAAATCATTTTATCAATCCAAAAAATTCAAACCCGTCAAAAACATAAGAAAACAAAAATTTGTTCACCAAACTCATCCGGTTCACTGTCGAATCAAGAAAACCAATAACAATGAAATCATATCCCGAATTTAAAAAATCAAACCAATAAAAGTATGTTCATTGCCCATCAAACGTTCACTATCAATGCTCATATTTAGAACTAACTGAATACCACAGAAAAGAGGATCCAACTTCGTCCTTAACTGAGTACACTCTCCTGCTTACAACTCCTTCCATAAACTGTAGTTAATCAAAACAACTCTATCCCGCAAGATTCAACATACTTCAAAAGTATGTAGGCCACCAAAAAAGGTCAGGAATAATGATAATTGAATTAAACAATGTTCCTAAACAGTTAGTGACATTAATCATACATCCATCAACTTCTTTCCCGATAAAGGCACTAATTTAAACCAGGAACTGACACAAACCTCC
>NQLW01000053.1:2485072-2502264 GCA_002312845.1 Kalanchoe fedtschenkoi | reverse complement strand
TGGATCTCCATATATGCAGTAATACAAAGCAACAACAAGATCTGAATCTATCTTATCGAACTGCCTCCGGCGCAGAATTACAATAAGGTGTGTGCAAACAGACCAGCTTGGTACATGTTAAACACGTTGTGGCAAATCCTATGCCTATCATCATGCCACAAATGCTCTTTCGAGTGTCTAATTTCACAGCTCTCCTGGCGATTCTCAAGAAGCTTGGGAAAAGTCCTCCACATGCAAATACCATAAGATGGTCCAGTCCACTATAGTCTATACCTGCAAGTATGGAGCCGATAGCAGATGATGGGCCCACAAATCCAATTACAGTTGCTGCTGCAAGGGCCCCATTCCAGCTGTCAGTCGCACCATAGATGCAGCTAGCTACAGCCGCCCCGCGGGGGAGCCCGTGTAGGGAAACTGGAAGGACCATGTGACGGCCAAGGCCATAGGCTTTTGGGGCAGCAACACCAAGAGCAAGCCCTTCAGCAAAAGCATGGATAGCAATTGATCCACATGATAAGAATGCCTGGAGCGTGAGAACACTCACAGGGAAGCCAGTTACAGTTGGCAGGTTGTTCATTGAAGTTCTCTTGCGCCCTACCACTTTCAAGATATTTGTAGTTGAGATGTAGACAAAAATAGAACCCAAACCTAACAATAAAATGATTGGTGTGAACCCCATCTTCGAAGAGATCAGTAGTTGTAAGGGTCGCCAAGCGCCAAGGACAAAAGCTATTCCAGATGCCAATCCAGTGAGAAGGGCATGCTGAAGATGGAAAGTAAGCGCAAAGGAGACAAGAGTCATGCCGCCCAGTAGAGGGCCCAGACCAAAGAGTAATGAAACAAAAAAACCAGAAGCATCCTCGGAGCTGCAAAAAAAATTTTACAAATTACAAGAAGGGGGGAATAGACAAAACAATCACATAGACCAAGGACAAGGTAACTCTTTGACTTTGACGTATGCTTGTACTACTGTTCACCCTCTAGTGAGTCACTTCAAACCAGTAAGTTATTACTCATCCTACCAACGTGCAGTGACATTCTGTAGAAAATCTTGAACATTTTCAAAACTTGAACAATATAACTCTTTCAGGATTTACCTGTAGCCATGAGTAAAACTCGCAAAAAATGTGCTCAGAGCTTCCATAAATGCTACAGAGAGCGTAGCAGCCGATGCAACTTGTGATGGGGATGCTTCCTAGAAGAAATATTATCATAAAATGAGGACCAATGTTTGTATTTCCGCTTAAATCCATTGATTCATCATACATCAAGCGATCCTCGGAAGTAAACCTTTGTAAAACTGTACACATGAATTATTTAAATTTTAAATCACATTCTTGTGTTGTTTGTCTTCTTCTTCTTAAAAAAAACGAAAGAAAGAAAATCACAGTTCAATATGAGTCCAGCTTCATTGTTTCTAACATCTAAGTTTTTTAGAGTCGGGTTTAAAAATAAACTGCACTAGATTATCTACACTGGATTTTTAAATGGATAATGATATCACATAATATTGATTACACAATTAAACACACATGAGTTAGAAAGGGAAAGTCTGAATATCAAGTCCTTTACTAGAATCAAGAACACATGCATACCTTGAATCCATCTGGAAGTACCTCAGCCATTACCATCCAGATCATACATCCAGCTGCAAATCCCGTACAGAAAGGCAAAACTTTGTTGAAGGCATCAGCACAGATGAAAGAAGGAACAGCCACGATAGGCTGCACAACAAATATGCAGAATGACAACAGTTAATGTAAATTGCTTAGCAGTTGGAACATTTATAGCATTGAAGGAAAAAAAAAATACACTACTATACAAAGTATGCCGAATGCTGGGTTGAAATCTTTGCACTAGCCTAAAAGTCACATAGAAAGGCGTTAAGCAATCAATTTGAATAGCAATGAGGACCAACCAGAACCTAGAACTAGAATAAATCATATTCATGTATGTACTCCACTCTCTATTCCTATGAGATAGGGTTTACCTGCGGTAGTGATGTAATTATGCTCCACAACATTGCATTCTGAGGAGACACGCCCCTCGATGCAAGCACCATACTGACAGCCAATCCTTCTGGTATATTATGCACAGCTATTGCCAATGTTACCAGAAGGCCTTGCGAGAAACCTTTAGAGCCAGCAAAGGAAACTCCAACACCAGAGCCCTCGCCAAAGGAGTGGAGGGTCATAATTCCAATGACAAGAACTGCTTTAGTAGCATCTGCCCCCTTTATGTCCAACATACTCACTTCCCCATACTGTTCAAGAATCTGCAGCAGAAAATGATGATAGTCTATGATGTGAGAGCAGTAACATTAGCATATAATATAATTCAAGAAACCAAAAATCTCAAATTCAAAACAATATTAAATAAAGACTGTTGTGCCTAATCAAGCATCTACTAATCTTCTGGGAAGTTTATTATAATAAAATTGAGAGCTCTAACCTTCTTGCAAAGTAAAATGAAAATGCCTCCAGACAATATGCCTATCACAACCCAACTCCCAGCACCATGCTGTTGCCCTTCTTGTATAAGGTCAAAGCTTGCAGCCAACATGACACCGGCAGCGATTCCATTGCATATTCCTGCCCATTGTGGATCGAGTTCCACGAAAAAAAAGGGAACTGCACCTAGACCAGTGGCAGCAGCCATTACCAGAGTAAACAATGCAACTGTTGACACTGAAACTCTGGATTCTCCACTTTTCTTGTCGTCAGTAATTTTTAGAGTCTCCATAACATGAAAATCACTCTCCTTGCCAGTACCATCTATAACATTAGTTCGTACATCCTTATGGGGAGCTGATCTCAACTTGGGTTGTGCTTCTTGCTCAGACTCCGATGATACTTGAAACAAAAGTATCGCAACAAACAGTAAAAGAAGGACACACTGATGGAATTTGAATCCCATTGATTATGTTATGTTGCTTCTGAAATCAAATAAAGTTGTGATATGATAAAATCCTGAAAGACCAGATACTGGTCTTCACAGGAAAATAACCGCAAAGAAGGGGCAATCCAATGGGCCAGGTCTCTTCTATCTCATTTCCAAAATTGATTCTGAACAAAAGAGAAACAGCAGCTATCAGACAATCGATAAAAACACGGTACCTGAGAGGAATCCAGCAATGATTTAGGCAAACAAAGATTGTTAAAGGGCTGAAAATGAATTGAAAAGGCGGAAAAAATCGCAATAAACCCTGATCCCGAACACCCAGAATGAGAACGAGCGTTGACGGACAATCAATCTATGATAAAGCGAAGATTTCAGGCAGAAAACAAAACCGTGAATTGGCAAGATAACGAGTGGAATCATAAGAGGAAGGAATTCAGAATCAGAAGATGATTGGGATGAAACTCACCAGGAAAACAGGGGAACCCTAAAGAGAATTGAGAGCAGCGATCAGATAAATGTCGACGAGGATTGCACGGAAACGTCAAACCAAAGGATAAACCTAAACAATTAAAAGTATATTCTTTAAGTAACGTATCCAAGCACAGTACTGAGTGGTATGCCAATACAAATACAATTACAATACAAAGGGCAACAGCACATAGATTCATAGACATAGATAGATACACACATAGATAAGATTTTGCAACCCTAAACTTCTTCAAAACCAGGTCTACCGCTAATTTTTTTTCCAAATACTGCTTCTTTTTTTTTCGGAAAATAATAGAAATTATAATCATCATACTTTTGTATTCAATTAAATAAACTTTCTAAATCAAATTAAAACATATCTGTACTGCTAAAAACTCCACATTTCACTTCCACATTTCGCGTTAAAAAATCAAAAATATTTCAAAACCAATAGTGAAGCGTTACATGTTACTTCGAGTTTTCAACGTGACACGTGGTGCTTCGTGATTGGCGGTATCCACGGACAGGTGGTAGACTATGTCCACCCAAGAATCACTCGTATTTTAGTTCATAAAAATGCAAGAAAATAAACATAGAAATAATTTTGGAATTTGTAACAACTTGATAAACTTTAATTTTAATTTAGGGATAAAACCCAAAAGGGGCCTGAACTACCACCACTAAACTAATTGTGGTCTGAAGTACCACGGTTTCCAAAAAGGGTGCGATGAAAAAAATATTGCACTGGTTTTCTAAAATAATATTTACTATTACATTCCTAAACTAATATTATTATAAGACTTAGATTTGTGTGTGAAAATTATATCGTTTGGTTATCATGCGCACATAAAGAAAACACTGTTTTTTCATACTCAATCATCAATAATTCTCAACAAATTTATTAAGATCAATTATATTTAAGTGTTTAAATAAACTGATCTTAAACATCATCCAAAATCAGAATAATTTTTTTCCATCGCGCCCTTTTTGGAAATTGTGGTAGTTCGGACCGTAATTGGGTAAGTAGTGATAGTTCAGGATCTCTTTTGAGGTTTTCCCCTTTAATTTAAAGTACATGTTTTTTTTCCTTTTAACTAAGAGCTGAATGTTGTATGAGAAGTTGAATGATCAGACCATTGGTTAGACCACTTCTAACTACTGATTACTAAATGATTTACTCTTTTTTTATTAATCACTTTTTGAACATCTGAATATATTTTGATAATTGAACATATGAATGAAATTTAAAAACTACATGGAGAGTGATAAAATATATTGTGGCAATGGAAGCAATCGAAGGATCAAATGTCTCAGGTACTACCATTATCAAATACCGGAGCAGCTCGATAAGGGCCAACTTTGCATATGGTCTCCTAGAATTGTCAACAAGGTCAGAACTAGCAAGAAAAAGCTCTTTCGTAAAACGAATGACAGATCTAACAAGATTCCACTCTTATGTTTGACATAAGATGATGATTTCTATAAGACTATAAACTATAGGCAGCGCCAACAGCAAAATCTCCACCCACTCTTTCTCATGAAAATGATTAAAAAATTAATTCAGTAATTGTTCCCTTCTCATCAAAGAAAAATGCATAATGATACCCATCAAATACTAATTAAAAGTTCATATAAATTACATGACCTCCGACAAAGGGATGAAGCAATCCCTCAGAATGATGCTATTGCAACAAGCTTACAACATATTACCATTTGAAATGCAAGGAAGGACCATTACCACTGTTGCTTGATCATCCTTGTGATTCATAGACGTAAAATATATGATTGTGAATTTTTCCCTACCATGTGAAGTAGAGCAAGAACTAATTGTAGAGAATAGTTCATCTAAAATGTGCTGTAAGTGATCAATGATATCTCTAGTCCCCAATTCTAAGCGTGATATTTGAGTTTTGTCAAAGATTCCAGAGGAAGAGAATGCACCAGGATGAACAATGAATTTAGTTTGTTGTTCGACAACTTGTCCAATTTCAAGAGTTTCTTCAATGATCCAATTTTATTTTCAGCTCTGCGCCTCAGGTCATAAAAAGCCTTAATACCATCTTCAATAAGATTTAGTTTTCTCTCCATATTCGGCAATTTCTCCCAACATTGATGATATTGAATACATTGAATTCAGTTCATTCGGTAGTGAAAGATAGAATAGATGACAGGTTTGGGGGATCGATTAGGGTTTCAGAAGATCAGCTCTTAACGATTCAGATATGATATTGAGGATGAATGATTTAAACTTACCGGATACTCATCGAGCACAAAAAAAATATTCGGTTCATTGAATGCTTATTATAATAAGAGATCATCTCTTAATAGAGTTCAATAAGAGTAACAAAATAAGGCCTCAGATTCATGTAATTTTTTAAAACAAATTAGTTAACAATCTATAATAAAATGTTTACATGAATATAATGAATAGTTATTTAAATCTCATACAGACGTCAAAAAAGTTTTAGGCGTGTGACATTTTAAATGTCAGTGACCTCCACTTCATGAGTGTTGTTCTTTATTCCTTGGACATATTTTTTGTGGTTGCGTTGTGACGTGTGTTTAGATCATTCAGAATTCAAATATAGTGATTGTACTTGAATACATTATAAATAAAAATATTTATTTATTTTTAAAATTAAGCTATACTTGTTATTTATGATTTATTTAGGAAATTTCCTTTTTTTTAAATTAAAAATGATATATTTTAATTAAATTAGTTTAAAATTATAACTTTTTATATTTATGCACAATGACCATTACTCGCATATAATTGTTATATATATATAGAGAGAGGGTGGATCAGTTGAGAACCTCCTTAAATTGAGAACCGTTGTGGACAAACGTGGACCAATCATTATTTACATGAAACAACAATGCATTAACTATATGGTTTCCTTTTTTGAGTTTATTTATTATTCTTTATTAATTATATGAGATTCATTTTTTATTTAATATGAAACAGATTTACTTGTCATTTTGCGATTTCGTTTTGTATTTAATATACTGGATTTGTTTGTCTAGATTCTTTTTCTAATTTACAAATTTTTTAGGAATATGAATAGTGAACATTTTTCGGACTATATTTTTTTATATTTTTATAATTTTTTTGAACAGTGAACCTCCATGTGGTGAACATATTGCAACAGTGAACCTAAGTGGTGAATTATTGAATAGTGATTTAAGCAGTGAACCTCATATTCAGTATTCATATTCCTCAAAAATCAGTAAATTAGAAAAAGAATCTAGAAAAAAAAATCCGATAAATTAAATATAAAATGAAATCTCAAAATGGCAAGTAAATCTGTTTCATAATAAATAAAAAATGAATCTCATATAATTAATAAAGAATAATAAATAAACTCAAAAAGGAAACCATATAATTAATACATTGTTGTTTCATGTAAATAATGATTGGTCCAGAATTGTCCACAATAGTTCTCAACTTAAGGAGGTTCTCAACGGATCCCTCCCCTATACATACATACATACATATATATATATTGAACAGTCAAATATAACATGTGAAGTCAAAGATAAATTGTTTTTAGTTATAGGCTAATTTCCCATCATATGCCCATAATTTTTACAACTTCATGGGTGCTTACTCGAAAACGACGTCGTTTTACATCGTTTTTATTAAAACATAAATTTCTATCTCAAATGAGATGCTATGTTTATCAGATGAGCTGCAATGTTCATCAAATGATATGTTTATCAAATGAGCTGTTATGATCATCAAAACTGATAATATGTTCATCAGATGAGATGCTATGTTCATCAGATAATATGTTCATCATATGAGCTGC
This sequence comes from Kalanchoe fedtschenkoi, assembly GCA_002312845.1. Taxonomy (NCBI): domain Eukaryota; kingdom Viridiplantae; phylum Streptophyta; class Magnoliopsida; order Saxifragales; family Crassulaceae; genus Kalanchoe; species Kalanchoe fedtschenkoi. The sequence goes on along the minus strand of NQLW01000053.1, from coordinate 2,495,086 downwards.
TATGTTCATCAGATGAGCTGTTATGTTCATCAGATGAACCGCTATGTTCATTAGATGTGGTGTTATGTTCATCAGATGATATGTTCAGCAGTGAGTTGTTATGATCATTAGATTTGATAATATGTTCATCAGATTAGCTACTATGTTCATCAAATTTAAGAAAGAGTGGGGTGTTTTAATAAAAAGAAGTAAAATGACATCATTTTCGAGCGAGAACATCTATCTAGATGGGTGCTCTCTGTCCACCCATGAGTTATTGGATAATAATTTTGTTGTTATGTGTCTTTTTGTTATTTTTATTGGGCTCTTTTAAGATATGTGTTGTTATTATATTAAGTGTTTAGTGAACTGACCTTATGTTTGTTTGGATCGAATGCTAATTTGAAAAGTCTGATTCATTTGTTATCAATTTAACATCCAAATTGTTCCGATTTTAAATAAATGTCTTTTAACAATTAAAATTATTGTAAATATATTCTACACATCCTAGCTAGTTCTTGCGTGTCCTCTGTAACATGTTTGAAACATCCATTTAGCACCTTCTCGAAGTTGTCTCCATCTAATTGTCTTGGTATGCTATCATTTTATCTTTTTAATATTTTCCTTTCATCATTTAATGTTGGTTGATAAGACCGTTATTGAGTCGTCTTATATAAATAAAATTATAATACATGGCTCACTAGCTAGTAGCAAATACATGATTGATCCATAGATACAAAGTTTCTGCAACTTAGTAACAAACTCAAAATAAAGAAAAAATTTTTAAACTTTTGGTGAGTTTTGTAGATTTGATGATGGTATTAACTAATCAATCTGCACACTATGTAGAGAAATCAATAAATAAACATGTAGCTCAAGTGACTTGACTTATGAAGATGTTAAACATCAATGCTAATGATGAAACTCGTGTAATGAATTAAATACAACAAATATACATACTTATCAATCATGACATGTGACTGGCTGCAAAAAGTTTCTCATACTCTACATTCATTGTACCTTTTAGATAATAATTTAAATTATATATGTCTAGCATGCATTAATTAAACTGTTAGCCTAGCAAGAGACACGTGCAGTTGAGCTATTGTGATAGAGAATTCAATCTAGATTATTTATGTTGCATAAATCTTGAGTATGTTTGCCTATAACCAGGTACAAACATTAGTTTATCAGCTACTCGACTAGTTGGTACTAGCCCAAACCTTCACAGCTAGATCAGTGGTAAGAAATCATATAACAAGTATTCATTCATTGAAGTTGTCATGCAATAAAATAATTATCAAGTTAAAATATCTCATAACAATGATTCAAAAGTCACAGCACCTGAACTACACAAGGCACTTAGCCACTAAGGGCTATAGAGATAGACATAATCAGTTTAAAAAGAAATCTCTTAAAAATGACTCTGAACCACTCTAGGACAAGCTCCCTTGTTGTCTTCACTACTCTCTTGAAGTTATCGGTCTAAGCACGACACAACATCCTAAGGAACATCCTTTAAAGCACACCTGAATAGTGAGACAGATACCTCCTTCTATAGTTGTATGTATCTTACAACTTAATTCATATTATTTTATACAAATCTAATGTATATCTTAAGGAAGATGTTAAAGATTGGAATTCAAAGGCTGATATTAATCAGAATCTGATTTTGAGTCAAATTAGGAAGTTCCATGCCCACCGATCTTGACTATCCAATTGGATAGAATCCATTGTCAATTAATCATTGGCCGTCTTAAGAAAACATAGATAATTTTCTAATCTTTTTATAGTCTCCCAAATTGCATAAATCAGACATCTGGCATGAAAGTTACGCCTCTCTCAAGTTGGAAGGCTGGTTGTCTTGATTAGAAAACAATGTGCACTTCGCGCGCACGTCATTAACGTTCCGTACGCTTCAACTCTTCCGTGCAACTAACTGTTATTGTCAGCTTTTTCTTCCTTCTGATTATGACACGTGTCTGTCTTTGCCACATATACCCTGCCTGCGGCTAGTATCCCATCGTGCATCTTACTTGTTACTTGGCAGAATCTGTATTCTGTGCAACTTTCTCTCTCAGTCCAAATTTTACTCTTAAACTTTCCTTTTTAGCATATTTTCACATTAAGACCTAAAATAAGGCTAAAACACAAAAACTAGCTAACGACGTTATATAACACTAAAGGATGGCCAATAATTAGGTGAGTTAAGTACAAAATAGACCGAATAACTTGATCTCATCAAATCCCCCACATTAACTCTTGATCATTCTCAAGCTAGCAATAAAACTAAAAGAGTATAGAACAACAAATAATGCATCCCATCAATTATAGTTTTATTTTAATGTATTTTTATCTTACCATCCATCCAATATCCAAATCTACAACTTAAATCACATGAAAAATATCCAACAAATAAATATTATAAACCTGAATTCATTATCATCAATCTTATTCAACTTTCATGCACGCTCTTGCCTTCGCATGTGTCAAACCTTTTAAATAACAATCAATAAAAATATTGTAAAAGATATAAACAATGAGTGAGCATGCCTTACTTGTTATGCACAAACTACTTCTTACCCTTCACCTAAACGAGAATAGGTGGATACCCAAAGCGTGGTTTCGCTCTCTGATAGGGCAATAATCTATCCTATTTTAAGTGCTTATACTTAGTATATTTGAATCGTTTCTGAGTGACTATGAGTGATTTATAACTGATTTTATCTCTTTTCGGTTATATATAAAGAATACTGGCTTCGGAAGAAGACAAAGAAGAAAACAGTGCAAATTGGACTAAAATTGGACAAAAAGCCAATCTCAAGGGTCAAATTATCAAATGAAGGAACTTCAGGGGCTAATTTGTGAATAAAAAAATATTTACTCGACCCATATCGAGATTTCCAACAAAAAACACGACCCAGATCGTGTTTAATATCGACACTCAATCCAGATCATGTAGAATTTGTAAGCGCTCGACCCAGATCAGGTTCAATGTCGGTGCTCAACCCAGGTCTTGCACCCTTTGTTAGAAACTCAAACCAGGTCGTGCTGACACGTGGCAGGCCGGGAGAAGGCAGACATCAGTTATAAATATAAGGTTAGGGCTCATTCTTCACATCTTCGCACACACAGGAGCCCGAGGATTCTACTGTTCAGAGCTGGAGCATCACGAGACTAAGCTTTCTTCTACCTTCCTAGTTTTACTTTCATTATTATTGTGATTGTATAATTATGATGCATAGTGAGTAGTCTCCCTATTCTAGGATCCTACAGATCCTAATATGTTGTAAATTCGTATTCATGTTTATCAATTAAGTATTTTCATCCATTGTTTTTCATGCCTCTTTGAATTACATATATGCATTTCATGTGTATGGTTGGTTGTCTTATTGATCTTACAATCCTTGTCTTAGTAATTGCCATGCGTAGTAATTCTGAGTTAAACTATGCAAGCTAGAAGAATTAAATTTAGGATTAAATTTGCTATCCTCTAGGCCAGAATATTCCAACCCACGAAGACCAGTATCGGGTTGGGTTGGATATTTTACTTAGTGGTAGTCAACATCCCTGGTCAACCGAAGACCAAAATTGGGAGCTTGCCTGGGAATATTGAGTTGTCTGTTTATCTTGTGACTTCGCTGCATGTTTAGGAGATATTAGTATAATAACCCTTTGACTAGTACTTGTGAGCTACAAAGACCATAATCAAGAAATAACACAGTATGAAATCAATTGTAGTCAATATTTTGCTGTGGGAAACACCTAGATATCGACTCACAGTAAATTGTTGAGTTATTATGCCGAATTATCAAATTGTATGTTACATTGTGGATGATTATTTGAGCTTCAATATTATATGAGAGTTTACATACAATTTAGGTGAAGTAGAAATCCTAGGATGTTTTCATATTTTGAATACAACTTCTCGTTCGCAACTGCTTTTGTTTTGCGTTGTTCCTAATTTAATTAAAAACCTTTCGTCTAGGATTAAATATTCATTAACTAGGATATTAGTGCCTCTGACAAGCTTTACTTGCTCCTCTGGATTCGACTCGGACTTTCTGAGTATATTTGACTGCAACTGATCTCTGAAATATAACATTGACGGATATAGGGTCAAAAATACACAATGTCACTCTACATTAGTAGAATATCAGTAGGTGGCTTACGACACAAGCTCTCGCATAGGGGAGAGCATTGTTCGGTGAAAACCGATTAATCGAACCGATATAGCTTAACCGAATTAATTCGGTTCGGTTAATTCGGTCTAAAACTGAATAAAGTTTGATTAATTCGGTTCGGTTAATGGAAAAAAAATTGAATTCGCTTAACCGAATTAACCATAAGATAAAATTATTAAATAAAAAATAATTTTTTGCATATAAACACAATGCACAAGTCTAAGCATCATTCATCATAATGAATTACACTGCTCAAACTGTGTATAACACATTCTTAATCAAATATTGGTTTTATTTTATTGAAGTCATGAGTTGATTATTTATAGTGATTTTCTGTCCTATTACACTGCATATTAGTGAATGTGGGATATAGGCATCTATATTATACAAGTTTTAACAGAAGGAGAGGCACTAATACAACTTTATATTTGTTGTACGAGGCTGCGTCCGGCTACACCCTGTTCATCGCGCACGGTTTGGATGAAATCGGGCAGAATACGAAGGCTGTGAGGAGCTTTGTTCTCGACCTGAACCGGTTTGGGAAGGTGGTGCAGCTCAGTGCTTTTGATCCCTTTGAGTCGGCGCTCGATGCTCTCAACCAGGGGATTTGAAAAAGGCTCAACTTAGTTTGGGGCATAGTTATAGCAGAGCAAAGGTTAACTGTAATGTTAACCGAGTGGACAACAAGGTGATTCATGCAATCTTTCTGCTTGATACTCTTGACAAAGATGTGAACTCATTTGCAATGAGAGTCGGGGAATGGTATGGCTGGCAATTTCCTGAACTAGTCAGGATTGTCAATGACAATTATCTTTATGCTAAAGTTGCCAAATACATCGAAAATAAGACATACAGATGTCGCAGCATAGTCGACTGGTGAAGGTGGAATGAAATCAAGGTGACCATCCTCATACGTTCCGATACTAGGCCTGTCAAACGATTGAGAATTTTGCTTATAGTTATTCCCAGAGAGTCTCAAACTAATTGTACTATAATCATCTTTGCATCCATATGCATGAGGCTCCTTGCACAGAAGGTCATTTGATGAAGCTGCAATGGCCTCCCATGGCATCACAACCTGTAATTGAAAGATGAAATATTATAGAACATGAACTGCATTTAGTATTGTTGTCATTGTGGATAGTTGAGTTATTAAAATCCCAGTCATGCATTTTCTCTATTACCTGAACCTCAGCTCCACTGCTTTTTTTTCTTGTAGGTCTTATTGTAATGCCAATGAGCTCTCCTTTCTTATTAAAAACAGGACCACCTTCCATTCCTAGAACATATAAGGTTAGATAATTTCGTTACCAGTAATAATGATGAAAAATATGGTAATATGCGGGAGAGATGCTCTCACCAGGAAGACAGCGAATGTCTGCCATCAGGAGTGACTTCTTGCAATAGCCATGGGGATAAAAGTTGGAAATGGATCCAACTGCAATACTGCACACAGCAAACATAGGAGCAGTTTCCCAAGAGCCATAGCCAGTAGGTAAACACTGGCCCTCTGACCTGCACTGCCAAGTTTTTTTTCCTTTGTCCCATATCGCTTAACTTCAGTTTTCTTCAGAGTATCCAAACTTATATATTTAGGCTACCTGTACTCCAAGCTTCATATGGATAAGGTAGAAATACCTTAAGCTTGATGGTCCACTCACGTGAGGCCTCAAGCAAGGGCCTTAGTGTCCGGTTTCTTCCATGAATGAGTCCTTTGGCTGGAGGCTTTGTAAGTAGCTTCTATAGGCTAGAGGCCTCTCGAAATCGGAGGTCCGGTTGCCCTGTTGTTCAGTTAATATGGTTAATTTTGGTTAATTAGATATTTAACCGATAACCGAATTATCGGTTAACCATATAATTCGGTTCGGTTATCGGTAAGCGTTTTTAAAATTCGGTTAATTCGGTCGGTTAACCGAATTGGTTATTCGGCTCAATTCTAACTAAATACTCTCCCCTACTCTCGCAGCTTGATCGGGGAAAATATATCAACATGTAGTTTGATTGAGGAAAACACATTAATTTAAGGCTCCATTTCATAGTGATTTGAGTCATCCCCAAACTATTTTACAACAATTTTTGTATGTTTTATGTTTTTTTTAGGAAAAGTATCCCATAAATAGAGTTTGGAGTGAAAAAGAAGCATTTTGGAATAAAATAAACTGAAAAGTGAAGAATTAAGAAGCTTTCAGAGTATACTTGGTGAGTAGATTTATAATCGGACCGAGTACAGGCAAAAGACACATTCTAATTGAACCTATGCTACATGCGGCCCAGTAGATTTCATGAGGAAAGTTTTATTCAACCGAGTAGGTGCATTTATTGTACCATACTTAGCCGAGTATCCCATTCCAAAGGATTCTACTCGGATGAGTAAGACATTTTATGCTCTTACTCGGCTGAGTATGTGATCTCTTCATGGTTCTACTCCGTTGAGTAATGCTTTTTGCCAAGCATATACTTGGCCAAGTATAAGTTATGGGAGGCAGTCACTCGAGGATTGTAGGAGAGAATCCACCCTCCTTCAATGGATTTTTTATTATCTCCTTCTACGGTCACTCTCTGTAGTATGAAAGGAGGTGTTTACCATCCTTTGAAGATCATCAAGTCAACACCAAATGATCACCAAGGAATCTCAAGGCCACTCTCACATACTCTCTTTGAATGTTTCATTCTTGTATTTACTTTTCATTGTAGTTTGTAGTATAACTCTTCATGGCTTTCACCATAGCCATGAATGAGTAGCAGCTTTTAGCTTCATGGATCATACAGATCATATAATATTATTTTCCTATATTCATCATGTTTAATTTATAAGTTATTTTCTAGAATATTAGACATAGGATATGTTTGATAGAAGGCTTTAGACTCTACCACCCTCTATGGTTATATGCTCAATTAATGAAGATGACGTAAGTGATTGAGAGTCTGACCTGGTTGTAGTCAACCAAGTTGGCAACTGAAGGAAAGAATCGGAAGTTGCCAAGGAGGTTGGATGGTAAAATTAAATTTGGGACTAACCTTATTCTCCATACTGAGTAGTGAACTGATGAAGGTTAGAATTAAAGTTGTTTCATTGCTCAGCATGATTGTAATCATTCAAACCCGGTAACCAAAGGTGAGAATCAGAGGTTATTAGAAATTGATGGATAAAAGTCTCGATAATACTTTTATAACTTACTCTTGATCCTCCACTATTTTAAGGATGAAATACTGCATTGTAAAAATGTCTCTGTGGTTGAGGAGTATGACTTCTTAGAATTATGCAGCTTAGTTCTTACTTTTTTTATTTTTTTTATTTTTTATTTCTTTTACGTTTAATAATATTAGTTCCTCTTTTTTACGGAACCTCAATCTTGGATGCAAAGGAGTAAGAACTCATCCCCTCGATCTAGAAATTGAGATAATTGTTTAAAAGAAGAAGTAGATGCCCAACGATACTATTGACACACCTCGAGGAGACAATAAGCCATACCCATGGAGAGGCCTGCGGAGAACAGACCGCTGAAGGAGTAGTTTACGCAATCGCTAACGAGCTATAAGTGGACGATAACACTGCCATACAGAACTAAGGATACTTGGGAAGTGAAACCGGCCCTGGTTAACTCGGAGGAGGCAAAAGCGCATAAATCTAAATTTTGTTGGAGATATGCAACACATTCATGGTAGAATAAATGCCTAATGATTCTTTGTACCTCAATTTTTTTACTTTTTCTATAGGGACCAAGCCACGGTTTGGCTCAGGAGTTAGCCTTAGGGGATATACGACACATGAGATAAACTATCAAAAGCTTTCATGTTAAAGTACTATCCATTAATGGTGACTCCTAATTACCTACATAAGATACCAATTCCTTCATTTCAGTGGTGAAACCTTCTAAGAAGCGTGGGAAACACTACAAAAACTACTAAAGGAAATTCCCCCATCATGGGTTGTTATAACACTACCTCAATAATCTCTTCTACACTAATGTATCATACAAATTGAAGCAAATTATGGATCATTTGGTTGGAGGATCACTCATGAATAAGCTGATTGAAGAAGTTGCATCTATAATAGTGGAGTGTCTCAAAATTTTCACTTTTGTGGAGATGACTAATACATGGAAAGAGAAGCTTTTAGAAGGTATTTACATGAACAAAATAATTAAATACCTTAATTGATAACTCAAATGGCATTATTAAAAGCAAATGTTGAAGATATAAACTCCATATCTCCAGATACCACAAAAAGTCGGCACAATGTAGAGAAAATGAAGTACATGATATCAATGATTTCACAGAAAGAAAGGTCACCTCAATAAAAAGAAAGAATCAAGGGGGACCAAGGTTAACTGACTTTAAAAAGAAGTTAGAGGGAAAAGAAGAGTCAATATCGAATATAGAGCCACAAAAGCCGAAGATATGCAACTCCTTTCTCAAATTAGCCTCTCAGTGAGAACAAGGTGAGACACGCAAGAAAAGCTAGCAACAAACTGATGAAAAATATTTTGGAAGGGAAGCATGAGGAAGGCTAAGGGATTAACACAATTACATTGTGAAGCAGAAGGATGGTGATATCATCGTTGAACTGTCTCACGTAGATAAATTTATAAATCTGCACAAATTAGTTGGCAGTAAGTTAGGGTTCAATCCACAGGAACTGAGTTCCTGACACGTTAGTGACTAAAATTTTGGCAAGTAAAAAGACTCAAATTATGATGGGTTTCAAATTGAAAACATATGATCTACACACAAAGTAAATACGTCAGTAAGATAAGGAAGTAGTTCAGGTTGCTTAACTTGTGAGATTGTTGATCATTGATGTTAAAGATGAAATTCTATTTATGAGTTGAATTCAGTAAACATATATGAACTTATCATCTATAATCATGTGAATAGTCATCTACAATTACTCATAATCCACATTCATCATACTCTTAAGTTAATGGTATGAATCATATATGTCTAACATGCTTTAGCTAGATTGGCAGCCTAGCAATCAGACATACGCAGTTGTGCTACTATATTAGGGAATTCAATCTATGTTATTTAGCTCACGTAGAACTTAAAATATGTTTAGTTTATATGCTCTTATTTAATTAGTATTGGCTCACACCCTCACAACTAAATCAATGCTCAGAATTTATGCAACAATGTACTACATTCGTTAAAATTTTGTCATAAAATAACACACCAGTTAAGCGCAGTAAACATATCATCTGAAATAGAATTGATAAGCATAAATTATCTCACAACAATAATCACAAGTTTACAACACCTGAAATAAAGATTTAGCCATAAATGGCCATAAAAATAGACATAAGTAGAGACGTAGGGACAACCCTTATATTCAGACTTGAATCTACTCTAGGATGAATTCCCTTGCTGCTCTCCACTGTTCCCTTGAAGATCAACGTGTGGCAGATTAAAACTGCTCCTCGATGTCTCGGTTATGTTAAGGATTGATTCAAAGATGTCTCCTTGTATCCCTCTTGAACTACTTTATACAGGCATGACTTAGCTTAGAGTTAAGTTACTACCTGATGATAATCTCTTACTTATATCTTCCATAGATAATGATAGAAGTCGGACTTATCGGCTTACGAAAATCAGAATCGAATTTGAAGTTAAATTGGGAAGCATATCTGCCCAGAAATTTTATCGACTCTTTTGGTAGATATCCACTATAGGTTTTCAATCTTTATAAAAACTCATAGATAATTATATGAGCTTTCCATAGCCTCTTGAAATGCATGAATCGGACATTTAGTGTAAAAGTTACGCCCCTCAAAACTTGGAAGGTTTAAGTGCATGTAGCATTTAAGTGCAGAGGCACGGGTGTCGTGCGCCGCCAATGACCATGTCATCATCA
>NQLW01000053.1:2448150-2483871 GCA_002312845.1 Kalanchoe fedtschenkoi | reverse complement strand
ATCTGATATCGTATCTAGTTTATATAATTTATCATATCATATTTGTACCTTACTTTTATATATGTGCCTTTGGTCAATTTTTGGCTTTGGGCTGACATTTCATCATTTAACTTCATGAGAACTAAAAATTTTTCATTAATTTCATTTGAAAAATCAATACTCAAAATTCACAGCAGGTTCAGATCTCCGCGTCTACACCGCCTCACCATCTAGATCTAAATCTCGGCCACACGGCAGCAGTGATGGCCAACATAAGTCGCCGCCTCCCTTTCAGGTCTGAGCCACAAGTGTTCAACAAGGCTAGATCCGGTTCAGATCTGGACAATCCTCGTCATTCTTCAGCAAGCGGAAGATGGCTAGAAAAGAGATATGCGTGTATCAGGTGGAGACAATGAGAGAGACGAAGATGAAGGGAAGTCGGCAAAGGGAGCTGAGGGGGCATCGGTGGAGTTGGGGGCTTGGGGCCTTGTGTTTGGGTTCTTCACGGATGAAAATTGAGTTTGGAGGGATTTTTTTCATTAATAAAAATTTCCCTCTCAAACATTTTAGATTTCCCTCTTAAGTTACTTTTTATCTCTTTGTATTTAGATATATTTAATTTAAATTATATAATTAAATTACTGAGTCCAATTTTAATTTATTATAATATGGGTATAATTAGATTTATTTAAAATTAAATATTGTAGATGAACTTAATTTTATTTAAAAATAAGTGAATTTAATTCAATTTTAAATGCCTAACTCAAAATATTCAAATATTATGAGTTCATTAAAAAGATATTTTTATTAAAAATGAAAATGAAATAAATCGATTTGAGGTATATAATGTAATAGTTTTTCAAATTTTAGTAGTTAAGGATGTTTAGAGTTTAAAATTTGAATGATTTAGAGTTTCAAAAGTTTTAAAGGTTAGTTGAATGGGGTTGTGGGTAAGGCTTTTCAATTGTGTAGATTTTTAAGGTTTAGTGTACATATGTGAGTTCAAGAACAAAAGTTAACAATTTAGGAGAATTTAAGATTCTAAGTGTCCAAGGTTTACAAATACGTTGTGTGTCTGTTTATGAATGAATAGGTGAAAAATTTAATATAACTAATATCTTGTCATTTTTACTCATCTTTAATTGATGAAAAATAAATTTTTACTTTAGTCAATTATAATAATTATCTTGCATGTGTTGGATCCAAAAATAAATTTTTTTATTAAGAGATGTACTCCTAACGAAAAATTTATCAATTATAAAACTCATATAATTGATGAATATTAAATTACAAACATTTTTTTTTCATTTCATTTAAAAGGGGATAAGGCTTGAACCCAAGACTAATAGACCAACACTTTGTTGGTCAAACATATTTTTGAATTATAAAAATTAGCGTGCAAGTGTTGGCGTCAAAAGATAGAATCTTTTGTGACGACCGTTATAATTAACGAACCGGTTGTCGATTATAATGAATATAAAAGTGTCGAATAATAAATTACGAATATTTTGGTCGATTATAGTAAATGGCGCCAACAGTTGGCGCAAAATTTTTTTTTTTGTGACGAATGAGACAATTAACGAACAATTTGTCAGTTATAATGACATGTAATTGACGAATAATGAATTGTCACAACAAATTGTCACATATACTACTAAATTTGACAAATTTCTTTTTGGTCATTTTTAATCCGTCAATTATGGGCATTTTTCTTGTAGTAGTGTTAGTGTTTTAAGAATGTTAGATTTATATGATTTTAATGTTTTCAAATTATAGCTTGAGGGGATTTTAAGATTTCTGGACAATTAGAATTTAGGGTTTGAGGGTTCTAATTTAGTTTTTTACGATTTTAAAATTTTAGGACATTAGGACTATACCTAAACATCCAAAAATATTAAAATAAAAAAATTACAAACTAATATTATTATATCTGATATCGTATCTAGTTTATATAATTTATCATATCATATTTGTACCTTACTTTTATATATGTGCCTTTGGTCAATTTTTGGCTTTGGGCTGACATTTCATCATTTAACTTCATGAGAACTAAAAATTTTTCATTAATTTCATTTGAAAAATCAATACTCAAAATTCACAGTATACTGAATTATATCATTTTAAGTCATTCAATTTACTGCGAATACTTTATATTAGATGTTTATCCGGACAGTCAAGTCATATGCTGTCAATAAATTTATTTTTTTTATAATCAATCAGTAGTGTACATGTGTATTTTTTAATATAAATAATATATAAAAGTTAATCATTAAACGCATGATGGTGAGTGATTATAGCTAAAAATGACGGTAAATTGTTTGGCCGGATGAGATAAAATTCCCTTTACATTTGATCATAAAAAAATTTATTTTGATATTTGTTATACAAGATGAAACAAAATTAGATTTTTAATTAAAATTTCAAATTTGTAGAATGATTGTTAGAATTTTTGAATATATTATTATTTTTATATAAAAACTATACCGCATTATTATATATAAAATCAATTATAAATAATTTATAATGTAAATATGTATATAGAATTACAAGTTTATTGACCCATAAATCCTTGGATATGTTCAGCTTATGAATGTAAAGGGATGTATGTGTATTTCATTGAAACTTGCAGGTTTATAAAAGAAAGACAAAATGCCTCGTGCTACCCCGGGAACGTGCCCTGTACGCATACTCAATATTTACATTTGTCGATCATGTTTTTGATGTAATTAATCAATATATGAGGTTGTGTTTGGCGTGAGGAAAATGATAGCTAGGAACATGTCAATCAAAGGAAACGCAATAAAAGGGAAGTAAAATTTTACACGAAATTAATTTAATTTAATCTTTACATTTTCCTTTTTTCAATATATTTTATAAGCCAAAAGAACAGCATTATTTGATAAATAATAAATTTGATAATTAAGTGGTATTACCTCAGTAGAGATGGACGTGAAAGTGCGCAGACGAAGACATATTGGCCTGCTACCTTTGAAAATCCAAATATATATATATATATAGATAATGGCAAGTAGCTTGGTAGAGGTTTTGGAGACGACAATAAGAAAGCTGAAATTGAGGTTGAAGAGTGGTTGTAGTTAGTAATGCAAATGGAAGTGATGAAGAGAGGAGACGAATGAGGAAGCGGTATTTAAAGAGCATTTAAATGGAGGGGTTGGAATAGAATTTATGCACCACAAATGGATAGTAGTAGAGAGGAATAAGTGCATCGTCAAGCACCATATGAAAATGTGGGTGGGGTTGGCGTCAGAGAGCACGCACAGGCACAGCAAAGCAAATGGGTATGCGCGCGGGGCCGTCCACCACCTATTTATTTCCCCTACCATATTATTATTTTTTAATCTTAGTAATAAGAGTGCAAGAAACATTATAGGAAAATAAAATACCGATAAATTTTAATTTTTTATTTGGTCAGAGTAAAAAATTACGAGGAAAACTTTGATAACATCTTTTAATTGAAGTAAATTTTTGTAATACTATTTTTTATTGGGAAAAGGAGATATATATTGAGTGAAATCTCATATAAGATAGATAAGGAATTAGACAAAAAGTAATAAGGTTTTGTTATTTTTTGTTTTAAGGATTATTAGGTTATAGTGTTTTAGGGTGTTAGATTTATAGGTTTTGGGATGTTCAAATTTTCAAAGTTTTATGAGTTATTTAGAATTTTCGGACATTTAGAGTTTATGGTTTTCAAATTTTAGAATTTAGGGCTTAGTTCTTTCTGATTTTCAGGTTCTAGGGTAGATATGACTAAGTCCTAAACATCCTATAATATTAAAATGAATTTTTTTAAAAAAATAACATTATTCTGTCTGATCTCTTACCTATCTTATATGGAGTATCACATCTCTTCCTCAAACTTTTCCTCAACAAAACTTATGTATTTGTCTCTAATTTTTTATTTCTCTGTCATTTTTGTTAAAAAAAATATTTTGAAGGGAAGGAAAATTTGATCAGAAATAAAGTATGTTTTATAATTATTTTCCAAATTTTTATCCCTGGCCAAACAAACATGAATGGAATGGGATTTGTGAAGAATCCATTTTTCCTTTATTCCGTCTTCATCTTTATTTTTCCCTAACTTTTTTTTGAATTTTTTTATTAAATATATAAATGATAACGCATACACCCGACCACTAGAAGATTCGAATTCTGATTGTGTGGATTGTAAGGATTCACTTTATTACTTTCTTTACTAACAGACCATACTCCTGATGGCTCATTTTATCCTAAATTGTTGAGCATAGTGGTATTATCCACATCGCCCAAGTTAAGCTCTTAAGTGATCCTAATATTTGGTTGGGTTCTCTCTTACTCATTACCAATTTACATGGTATCAGAGTGAATTTTGGCCGCACTCTTAGAACATGCCCGTGACGGTTAACTAGATTCGCACGAGGTCCCACTTGTCGATATTAACAAAGATACTCGCAAGTGAAGGGGAGTGTTGAACATAGTAGTATTATCTCACATCACTCAAGTTGAACTCAAGATTAATCCTTATATATAATTAGACTCGCCGTCGATTAATCTACATAACCAAAAGTACAATAAATGATCATATATATAACTCATATCTTTGGAGAGAATTCCAACTTTTCAGTAGAACAAGTCTTCAGTTTCTGTTTTATGTAAATATCAATTTTTTATAAAAGAAAGTATTCATCGTATAGGCATTCATTTTATCCACCAAGCCATAACACGTATCATGACCTGCATTGTAGAATGTCATATAATTCCTGGTAAGAAGAAAGAAAAGAACAACTAATAAGCCTGTCTGTGTCTGATCACCGCGCAAGAGAGTAAACTTCTACGTAACCACACAGATGCGATCTAACTGTCAACGTAACTGCCTATCTTCTTAATGCAAATGCAAATCATATCATCATCATGTTTGTTAACAAGTCCATGACAGTAGAGTATATTTGCACGGACAACTAACTTAAATATTAAAAAAAAAAACTCAAACAGCCCCATGTTCAAACGCTTGACTCGAGGCCTACCCGAAATAAGATTAAAAAAACTAATTAGTAAAGGGCATAAAGTGGATGGAGAACATATTGAAACTTTATTGACCTATACTACTCGAATCTTGCCGCCCATCCATTAGGATCCATCATTCAAATAGTATTATATAGTAAAGAAATTTTTGGGTTGATATATAGTCCACCATGTAGACTGTGAATGCCACAAATGAGGAGTTGTAACGTGACATTTTAAAAAAATTAAATTAACAAATGACGATTTCATATTCATTTTTAATTTTTTTTTATTTTTCAATGTGTCACGTCGCTGATAAAGTGTTTCAATGGCGATTTCACATTGGTGAATCCACAATACACGTGTTGACGTGAACTATGTTCATCTAAAAATTTCTCCATATAATATGTTACTTAATTTATATTAACATCATCTTTAACAACCTTCTCCTCCCTCATAACACGTTCATTGAACTTAACTCCCCATCATATAAATAGCACTATAAGACTTTCAGGTTTTGTTTGCTTTAAGGATAATGACAGAGAAAATTAAAGAAATTATTTGTTTAGTATGAACTGATAAGAAAAAAAATGAAAAATGATAAGAAAAGTTTAGTTAATTTTTAAATACTTTTATATTTTCTTTACAACTTAACGAAAAAAATTAATTCCACAAAAATCTATTTTCCTTTATTCTTCATTTATTTTAGGGAAAAACTCTATGAGGACTCCAAACTTTGATTGTTTCATCATTTACAGTCCAAACTAATAAACAATATGATTTCTCGCACTGCACATGTAACAAATAATGTAACTGTGAGCGGCATTTGCAAGCAACGACCTCTTGCTCCTCTTAAGAAATATGTCGGAAAACTAAAAATCCATCAATTATAAAATAAAATCATTCACCAAACAAACCACTAATTCAAAATATCTAACACAATCTAGATAAATAACCATATCATCCCAATTTGACAAAGCTGAACAAAAACCAAACAAATTTCTTTCAACCGACGGACAAAAAGTACAAATACATGAGAATGAACAGAAGGTGGAAACTTTAGGAAACGCATGAGTCTTAGATGGATAAAACTATATAGGTTTCAACTACAATTGATGAATTTTTTAAATCATGCATCTAAAGCTTTCTATCTACAGAATTTCAAAGGGGAAATTGTGAGTGATTTTAACTTTTCACTGCATTTTACTGATCTGTTGCCCGGACTGTTTATTTCTTTCCTTATTATAGAGTTAGAAGCATTGATTTGACTGGTACCTTCTATCACTCGATTCGAACAAATCCCGGTCCTACCCATTGAAAAATGAGGGATGTGACATGCATCAACGCTGGATGTATGATCAGTTAATAGCACATCAAATATGGCTTTTTTGTTTGTTTTATGTTCAACTTTAGATGGATCATTCGGCAATCATCTTGAAAATACGAATTATTTTGATTTTAATCGGTTAATTAAATATTTAATTTTTATTCTTGTCTCATATAATTTTATTTATTTCTTAATAATTTTAATCAATTTATGAATTTCTTTGGATATTTACGTGTCAAAACTGAAATAATTTAAAGAAATTAGAATAGAAAGCCAGGAAAACGTGGTGTGTAAGAAAATTAAGCTTTAAAAATAGCGGAAAAACTCAAAATGGATCATGAACTATCACCGCTTACCTATTTGCGGTCCGAAGTACCACTATTTCCAAAAAAGATGCGATGAAAAAAATTCGGTCTGATTTTGGATGATGCTTAAGATCAGTTTGTTTAATTTCTTAAATATAATTGATCTTATAAAATTTGTTGAGAATTATGGATGATTGAGTATGACAATACGTCTTTTTCTTTATGTGCGCAAAACGATAGTATTTATTTTGATAACCAAACGACGTAATTTTAGCACATAAATCTAAGTCTTATAATATTATTAGTTTCGGAATGTAATGATAACTTATTTTAGAAAATCAGTCTAATTTTTGTCGTCGCACCTTTTCAAGAAATCGTGATAATTCGAACCATAATTCGATAAGTGATGGTAATCATGACTCTTTTGAGTTTTATCCCTTAAAAATACAATTGAACCTGTATATGGTCAAGATAAGGAAATTGAATCTGGTGTTACGCAGCAACTTAATGTGAACCTAAAACAACGTCGTTTTTTATTCATAACTTAGCAGTCCCATGTGCATCATTCGTCACTCTCTCTTTTGCTGTTTCAACTTTCTCGATCTGCAAGAAACTGTAAACTTCCCAGAAACTCTATTTTTTGTCTGATTGATTTTCAATCTTCTTTGGTTTCAATTTTTTTGATCGACGATGCTTTCAGATAGAAGCTTTATTTTGACCACTAAACAAAATACCGCCTCGTTCTGATAGATTCAATTTCTCCATGCCTCATTTTTGTATGCTCAACTTGCTCTGTAAGTCATCCCTTTTGTTAATGTTTACTGGGTCTGTGTCAGATGGGATTTTGCTCTATTCTGGATTCAGGATCTTAGATATTTTTTTGAAATTTGATTACGTGTAGAGTAGTGTTCTAAAAAACGCTACGGTGAGCACAACGCCTAGCGATTATTCGACTAGAAGGGAATTAGTTAGAATGATTAATCAGTAGTTAATCACAGTTAAATATATTAATTATAAATTTAATAATTAATTATAAATATATATGTTTAAAAACTATTATTTTATAAAAAATTAAGTCTTAAACTATTAATCGGCTAGGCAAAATGTTTCAACATTGGCGATTAATCGGTCTGGAACAAAACTTTTTAGAACACTGATGTAGAGGAGGGGTCGATGTGGATATGGAGGGTTTAGCGTTGTGCTTGTCTGCATTGTGATTCAGAATGAATCATAACTGATCAATTCAGAACTGTGTTGCTTTATAAATTTCGCTCTTCTCCGGAGATGAATTTTCATTATATTTATGCAAATGAGTTTTAGTTGTCAGCCAAGGATCCAGATCTGGACCGATAAAACGGGCCTTGATTTATCCATTGGTTCATAGCTCATTCTCACTGTTTTCTGAGGTTGGAGCGGAAAGACTGGAGCGCCAAAGAAGAAGATGAGTGGAAGGTAGTGAGGTTTCCGGCTTGTAATTTGAAATTGACGGAAGGTGGAGATGAATGGAAGATGATTCACGACTCATTCTATGCGTTGTGTGATTAAAATGATGTCGTTTTTGACTCGCAGCAAATTATCTGTATTCCAAGAAAGGCATACACGTATGTTATCGAAAGGCGTACACATCTGTATGCAGAAGGGTTACTAATTGATATTAATTAATTTTTCTCCATTTGACTTTCTTTTTTGTGCTTAAAACATATTTCGAATTTTTTTTCAAGAGTAATCTTTTTTGATCGTTTTATATCAAGAGTACCTTACATTTTGGTTTGTTATCAGCAATACTCTACTTTTTGATTTCCGCTGGTAACAACTACGGATTTGGGTAAGTAATCGGCTGGTACTAACCACGGATTTAACATGTCATGTTTTAATCCACCATGACACACACATGACGGTACATCTAGACAGTGATTAGGCAATCCACTGATAGTACCAGCGGATTTATCCTAAATTTTCTCACCCACTCTCATCATCCTCACAACACCTGGTGCCGAGCTTTCAATCTCCAGTTCATCAAACAAACCCTAGCGCCAAGCTCTCCAGTTCACCCAATCTCTCCATCTTCACCACCATCACATTCATCATCATTTATTCACCTCAACAATCCAAGCTCCGATCTTTCCTCCATTTCCCACACTAAATCAATGGTCGAACCAGATGACCAACCCCATAAACCAAACAACCCAGCAGTGGCTGCAGTAAAGGCAGTGACAGCCCTTGTGGGGGTGGAGGTGGAATAGATGCGGTAGCGGCAAAATGAGGACGCGTAGGCGAACGCGCGGGTGGCGGAGATGGAGTGGGAGGACGCACGGGTGGCCAAGATGGAGCGGGCGGCGGAGATAAAGTGGGAGGACGCGCAGGTGGCCGAGATGGAGTGGGAGGACGCGCGGGTGGCTGCACCGCCGGATCCACAAATCGGCCATGGAGGCGGCGGTGTTGAGGATGCGGGTGGAGGAGATGGAGCGGGAGGACGCGTGGGTGAAGGAGGCGGCAGAGGACGGTGGGCCAGCGGACCGAGATGGTCGAGCTCATGTCCAGGAGAATGATACCGCTTGGAGATGGCGATTGAGATTGAGAGCTCGACGCAAGGGGTTGTGAGGAGCATAAAGGTGGATGAGAAAGTTTAGGATTATCAGCGGATTGTCTAGTCACCCCATCTAGGTGTACCATCATGTGTGTGCCATCGTGAATAAAACATAACATGTTAAATTCGTGGTTAGTATTAGCATATTGTTTACCCGAATCCGCTGTTGTTACCAGCGGAAATCAAAAAATAGGATATTGCTGATAACAAACTGAAAGGTAAGGTACTCTTGATATAAAACTATCAAAAAAGTTAGTCTTGAAAAAAAGTCGAGCCAGTCCCAATAGACGATTTGTTCTCATCACAGTTTCTAATATCTAAATTTTAGAGTTTTTATTAGTTTTTTTTACCCTTTTTTATATTTTTTCCAGAATGACTTTCTCTAAATTTTTTTTATCAAAATGGCTTACTTTTTAACGAACAGTGGTTTGAAACGACGATAGGCTTAGTATCAATCGATGTTTCAAACAACGTTTTGATCTGTGTGCTGATTTTGCATCCTAATCGGCACAGAGATGAAGAAAACCCAATTTCAAATTAGGCTGACTTGAAGCCTTTAAACATTGAATTTTTTTTAATAAAACCTGCCAGTTTGAAACCTGATCTGACTTTTAAGCCAGACCCGGTCTAAAACGGCGGTTAAAGTCGGCCGTGTAAGAGCAGGCTGGATCGTTCCCGACTTCACAAATCACCCTCACTATCATTCTGTCCATCCTACTCTCGTCCATTCCGTCTTCGAACTGGTCGATCCATGTCTACGATCTGGAATCGTTCAAAGAGGTTGGAAATGCGAATCTGCTTCCCGAAAAATAAAAATCCTAGGCATCGATCTCCGCAACAACTTATAACAAGAAGCCGAATCACTGCAAATCGAAATTCCAAACAAAATCCAATAAATGCAGACACGAGCACTTCCAAAAGACACCAACTTTCCACCAGATTAAGCACTCAACAATCGATAAATCAACCAAACCGGAAAAACTCACTGGATGTATGACCGACCATCGTGCACAGCTGATTCGTCAGCGCTGTCATCGGAAGCGAACGACGGGACAGTGATTTGTGAAGCAGGTAACGACCCAGACGCGGGGGCTCATCCACGGCCAACTTTAACTGCCGTTCCAGACCGGGTCTGGCTTACAAGCCAGATCAAGTTTCAAATGTGCAGGAAATGATTTACAACCGGCTGTTTTAAGGGGTGTTCATCGGTCATGACTCGGACCGGAATTGGAATTCAAAATTTGTGCAGATTGAAGATCAGACCGGTTTGGATCAGAATCTCTAAAAAAAAACAGCAGCAATAATTCCACTATTCTGCCAACAAATTGCAACAAAAATCAGCAAGTTAACCCGGTGAGGGCCGAGCGGGAGCGCCGAGAACAGTTGAGGGCTGAGGTCGGAGCGATTGGCCAAGCGGGAGCACCTAGCGTCAGAGCGACTGGCCGAGGATTTGGCCGTTTGAGAATTGAGACGATTGAGCGGATCGATCGTGACGCGTGGCCGGTCTGAGCGGATCGATGTGACTCGTGAGCGGTGACCGTGTCTGTGTGTTTGGCCGTTTGGGAGGGGGTAGTCGGGTAGAGGGACGTAGGGTTGCGGTTGTGCACTGCACGGACTGCACGGTTGCTGTGCTGCTTGATGGTAGCCACTTGAAGTGAAACAATGCAGTTTCACTTTATTTCTGTTCATCCGGGTCAAATTAGAATATTTCATTTTCTAGACCGGACCGGAACCGCATTCTTCAAAAAATACAGACCAAAAACCGGATCGGAATCAATCAATCCGGTCCGATTCGGGATCATTTTTCGATACGGACCGAATTTTGTACCCCCCTAGTTTTAAACTGCGGTTCTCTTAAGGTCAGACCCAGTTTGAAACTGGATCTTGTCCACTTATGTGCTGATTGGGCTGAACCATCAACACACAGGTCAATATGCTGTTTGAAATAACGGTTGACCATAAACCAACCGCCATTTCAAACAGTGGTTCGCTAGAAGTAAGTCATTGATAAACTTTTTTCAATGGAGGTCATGAGGAAAAAAAAGTATGAAGAAGGGCCAAAAAGAAAATAAAAACTCTAAATTTTACAACTTCCATCCCTAAAATAAATTTCGTGAAACGTCGTTAGAAATATATTTATATGTGAAATTTTGATGGAGTTTTAAAATCTCTATTTGAAATAATTTACAAGCCATAAACCGTTTCAGGCCTAACTCAGTCGTTCCACGGAGCAATTTCAGGCATGATTCCTTAATTTTTGTATGCTCTGTATATTTTTCTATGCAGGTAAAAAATTAAAAAGTGCAATCCCACCACTTCTATCTGAAGTAAATTAGATAACATCTTAAATTAAAATGAAAAAATAGTTGGCCGTAAAAGGACTCATCGACATTTTACATTCTAAATCTTTACTCTAGCTGGATAATATTAGAAACTATACGAACTCATACAACACTTTCATATATTAGAAAGAGGTCCAGGAAGCTCTGCAAAAATATCTTTCCTGTATTTGTCTTTGAAATATGTCGAAACTTTTTTTGCAGATATAATACAGAAATGTTCCAATGCACATTAACTTGGGTCCCCTAGAGCAACTGATACAACCAAAAATAAAATTAAAAGTTTCTTATAATACAAATATGTTAACCATAAAAATTTTCTTTGACTGAGATATGCATTCTCTTCTATTTTTCATTATGTTAGTAATTTCTGCTGACAACCCTAAATATTAAGTCATTCAACAACTTTGTCCAAATCTTTGGTTCAGCTTTTTTGTGATCATTTCAAAGCAAATAGTTGTCCAAGTCCATACTAGATAAGAATTACAAACATTTTCAAATTATTATCAATTTATTACATGAAAATTTTATGAGGCTAATTTCAAATTAAAATGATGTACGTAAATTGTAATGTAATTTACATTTTCTTTTTCTTTTTTACAGAACCAGGTGGAATAATTCTGTTGAATCAAACTCTGACGAAAAATCTTGCGTGAGAAATTTTAAGAAATACACAATTGTGGAAGCTGTTGTGTCACCGAAATGATAATTCATCCAGGAAGATTCCTCAACAATGGTCACTTTCAAGCGAATGCAGAGGAGTAAGTATTCTGCCACATCTCTGACATCATTCTTGAGCAGTTTCTGCAGCTTCATCATTTGTAGCTTCCTTTTTTCATCTTCTCAGATGACCAACTGTGATATACAAATTGGATAAAAGTCATTTTATCAAAATTGTTCCACAATCCGAAAGTGAATCTGTTTGTAAAGATGTTTATATTTATGTTCTTCAAGTGAAATAAACAAAACTGATAATTCAAAATAAGTGCAATAAGTACAATCACCTTATTGGCAAGTATCATCCTTGACAGATAGATAGTTTATTGGGAGAAAAAAGAAGAAAACATTAGATGGATCAAATCAGATTACAATTATAATTTAAAAGAGTTGAATGATCACTTACAAATTTAATTTCTAATAGATCATTGATTCGATAATAAATCTAATACCATACGAGTATGACTGGTGAATGATGGTCATCATCATTAGCATTTCGATCTCCCCCTTCGGACAGTGAGAGGTTGAGGCATATACTATTGTCAAATAGTTTGACATATAGACCTGAGTTAATTTCACAAGAAGTCGAAGATGGTACTATATAGATGGAAATAGTGGTGTACATCATGTCATTGTCATATGCTCTTCCCCACAAAAGTTTCATTTTTGTTTGCTTTAAAGAAATATCTTTCCCGAAATAAAGGAAAAAAATGAACATACTCTATAAAGGAAAAGAAATAAACATATATATTGTGGCTTTTACAAAAACAAATTAGGACATTCCATTTATTTTATAGTTGCAGGGGAAAGATGGCAATATAAATTAGGACTTCAATTTCATTCATTTCATGCATGGGACATGTTAGTCACAGATAATAACTAGCATATATATGTAATAATATGTCAAGGACGTTTACTAAACTTTATATTTGTGTCTGATGATAGAAAGTTTCGAAGTGTGTCGAAAATTTTCTGATCCTAAGGGGCATCGTTTGATAATACCATTTCGAAATCGCTCCAAATTAAAATTCTCTACTAGTTACACAATGAAAAAGAAAATCATAATACAATAATTTAACATGTCATTTATTGCGATTTTGTGTTGAATTTCCACATTGGATTATAGTCTTAATTAATTTTGAACTTTAAAAATTAGATTTGTGAGTCACATTCTCATTATCTAACATAATCTGGATTTTTTTCTATTCATTGTTGTGATACATTTCATCAAATTATTCGTAATCAATAGTTTGTTGTGTGAAATTATATAGTTTAGTGTATCAGTAACCTCATATCAACGACTTTTGTAACCGTTTCTGATTAATTCTTTTGTGATTATTTCCTCGGTCAGTTCATTGCCCCTATAATAACGATTTTGGTAATTTTTATAAAGAATGACAACATTTTTGGTTGAAGATGCTGTTCAATACATATAAACTGTTTTATATACAAAACATTTATTTAATGGTTATATAACCTTTTCAAGATTTCAAATTTATAGTGGATAAAATATCGTGATAAAGTTGCTGGCAATTAAAACTTGCGACTTTTTTCTATAGCGATTTTGCAACAAATTGTACTCTGGCGAGGATGGTTCTGGTAATTTTAACAATGAAAAACAACAATTTTGTCGTATTTATTTTTCTTGAGTACGATATTTTTCATTTCATTTTTTAGAGAACCTTTTGAAGATATCAAATTTGCAGCAGATAAAACACCATCATAAAATTGCTGCAAATTAAAAAAATTCAGTGATTTGGCAGAGAAAATAAAATCATAGTAGAATTTTGCATGACATTAACTTGGTTTTGCTTAAATTATACAATGGTTATACCGCATCTTTACCGTCCAAATCATCGAAATTTTTTCAAAATTAGTTTGTAGGTTCTGGAACTTCCTATATGATAATTCAAATTATATTATAAATATAACGTCTTCTTATAAGGGCGTCTCTTTATTAGTGTGCAGCTTCAAAACTTTTCGAGTCATAAGAATACGCAATTTTTGAGCTTGGATCGTAAAGGTTGCCCAAGATAAGCGGGGAGGTATGAGGGAGAAAAAGGCAAGCATTGGTGGAGTTCAGTGGGGATTGTATAGTTTGGTGAAGCTGTTTCATTTCTAGTAGCTATTTTTTGGCAGCTTCCATTTCTAGAAAATTTTAGTAGTTTGAGAAAATTATTTATTTGCAAGTTTGATTTCATCTGTTCAAGAGCAAAGAGGTTCCACTTTTAAGATCTTTGTTAAAATGAAATTCTTAAGTCGTTAATCGTTTTATAGGTGATTCGTTATTAGTTCGGTGAATTTTTCAAGCCTGACTGATAATTGTTTTTGAAGAAACAAAAACTGCAATGTTACCAAATTAGTTATGACTTGAACGAAATGAAAAAAACTGTTGACAATAATTCAAAGTGCAAAATTACATCACATTTTTGTGGAATTTTTACATGTACATTATATAATAAGTTGCTAATTACAGTAGGCGAGCGAAGGTATATTATTGTTGAAGAAATGTCCCTCATGGCCATATCACTCGTTGCTATTGCCACGAGATAGAAACCTCTCAACCGCAACTTTTGATGACGTCCACCATCATATAAATTGAAGTGATTATTCATCAACTATCTGCATTTCTCTTTTAACATGATTTCTGATAGATTATTGATTTGATAATTAATTTCATGCATTAAAAAAATAAAAAATGAAAGATAATTATCACCATCTTGATCTGCCTTCTTTGACATTGTTGTTGAGAATGTGACCATCAAATTTTTAGTTGCTTTCGAAGAGGTTGAGGGTGGTGTTAATTTATATACAAAGACAGGATGTGGCAATTACAATCAAATACTCCTTATATAACTTTTACCATAAACGGTTTCATTATTGTTTATTTTAAAGAAATAATATTTTGGTTACTTTTAGAAAAACACAAACTAATACAAAAATAATATTTTGGACACTTTAAAAAAATCAAAAATAATAATTTTTATTTCAAGTTAGGATTTTTGACGATGAGAGGTCGAAATGGGCTTTAATAAAAAGAACTGATGTGGTATTATTACTCTTTTTAGTCTTTAGCAGATACAGTTTCATTGTTATTTCTTATAAGAAAATAACTTTATCAAAAAAGTTAAAAAGAAATCAACATCATCCATAAAGAAAAACAAATAAACATCTATTTGGTTTCTTTTACAAAACATGAAAAGGAAAAAATTGTTGTACGAGGAATGTATGTTGTATCCTATCTATTTAGCGAGTTTAAAATATGCATGAAAATATAAGGAGCCAATATTGATGAACAAAGAGTCAATGACTTGAATATGATTCAGATTTTTCATTTGCTTTTTATAAAACCTTTTGAAAATTTCAAATTTGCGGCAATTAAAATACCATCACAAAATAGCTGCAAATTAGAATTTTACAATGATGGCAGAGAAAAGAAAATGATAGTAGAATTTGGCGTGACATTTAAGCTTACTTTATGGTATTTCGAATTATATGATAAATATAAAGTCTTTTTCTAGTGGACGTGTATTTCATTTCTAGTAGCTATTTTGTTGGTTTAGAAGCAAGTTTTGTAGTTCGAGAAAATTATTTATTCATAAATTTTAACACATGTTTAAGTTTTTAAGATCTATGTTCAAATGAAATTCTCGTTAACCATTTGAGGGTGATTCGTTAGTTCGATAATAAATTTTTTCAGGCCTGCCTCGATTGCTTGGTAAAAATAAAAACTAGATTTTACCATATTCATACAATATGAATTCAAAATGCGGCTTAAATATAAATGAAACACTTGCTGATAATCTTAGAATATAATTCAAAAAAAAACTAAATTAAATCGCATTCATTTTATAGAATTTTTATATTCACATTATAAATTGCTAATTACAATAGGTGAGATGTTTGTGGAAATCTCGTTGTTGATGACGACCACTATTGTGGAAATGTGATGTGATCTTTCTTCTATGAGTTATATCTCTTCTTATACATTTTTCTGATAAATTATTGATTCGATGATTGTAAAATTAGAAACATGTTAGATAAAAGGTGATATCAAATTTTTAGTTATTTACGAAGAGGTGGTCTTGATTATATACGAGGACATGATAGGGTAATTACAATCAAATACTCCTTATATAACTTTTGCCGTAAAAGGCTTCATTATTCTTTATTTTAAAGAAATAACATGCCTCGAAAAAGAACAAAGCACCCATAGTTGGTTACTTGTAAAAAATTAAAAGAAAAATCCAGCAGATTGATATTTTAGTTACTATTTGAACAGCACAAAAAATATCAAAAATAATATTAGTTTTTTAATTTTGAATTAGGATTTTTGAAGATGAGAAGTTAAAAATGAGCGCAAATAAAAGAAATTAATGGTATGTGTACTCATTTTCAGGTTTACCACATAAAGTTTCGTTGTTCATTTTTATAAGAAAATAACTTAATCAAAAAAGATCATAGAGAAATATACATCCTCGGCATTAGTCGACAAAGAAAAACAAATGAACAACTATTTGGTTTCTTTATAAATCACAAAAGAAAAAAAAAAACGTTGTACGAGGAATGTATATGTTAATTGCATCCCTTCTATTTAGCAAATTTAAAATATACCTGACACAGAGCCTAGAACTTATATGGTTCAGATTTTCTGGCAACGAGTCACACAAGCACCCAATAAACACGTTAGAATAATACGTAGGCAACTAATACAATATGTGTAATTGCAAACCATGAGTTCCATTTCACTAATTGCCATACACTACAAAGAGCAAAGAGGGTTCTTCGTGTGAGAAAGAACACAATTTTTTAACCAACAAGGTGTTGGCCTAGTGACATTGGGTGTTGTCTAACAACCTCAAGGTCGTGGGTTCAAGCCCTGTTGGTACCGCATTTATGCTTAGATACGCTGGGGGTGTGCGGCCCCTGGCCACCAAGGGGGAAGTGGGAAACTACTATCGATCCCCTTAAAAAAAAACACAATTTTTTATTCTAAAAATTTAATTTCTTTCATTAAATTTATTATGCACACTTGACCGTCGGGGATATTCATTTGACACTGAACGTCGGCATTGTCACACCCGTGTAAATGGATGACCAGACTCCATGAATTCAAGCAATGACAGAATAGGGTTTTCGAATTTAATTGTCTTTTGCAATTAGGACGTCTCCGCAAGAGACAGAAAATATCCAACTTTAACATGGGTGAAAGGGCAGGCAAAAAAACAACATGCTGCTACAGTGCTACTGAAAAATCACATTTTAAACAAGGTTTTGAAGTGTCTGATTTTTGTACGTCAAAGTGCGAGAGAGCCTTCAATTTCGCCGCATAATCATTTTTATAGGCTTTTTCTTAACCACTTTGTTGAGAATTCCGGCTAACTAACAAAAGATAAAACAGTAAAGAACACGCAATATTTAATGAGGGTCGGCAGTGTTCCTACATCATCGGGAGCAGAAGAACAGATGTTTATTATTGAGTGTGTCGTCGTCGCCGTACTCTATTAGGTTACAGTTACATGATATTTAAAATATAAACCCTATTCCTATGCCATACTGCCGGCCTTTGGCCCTGCAACCCCAAGCCCACTTAATCCTGGTCCACAACTACTAACCTTGTTGTCACCATCCACTGAAATTCAGCCCTATGTCACTTCCTGCCCCACTTTGACATAAGCCATTTATCAGTAATATGAACTATACCCAACAAATCTCCACTTAGCGAATATCCTGCTCATAAAATCCGAGGTATCTCACACCTCAAAGTCGCCTAGGTTCCTGCTCTTCTAGTTGCTACAAACATTCAACAAGTCCAAACAATCCTTGAACTTGTTTGTAGTATCCCGCTCCTTCCCCTCAGGAAGCCGAGCTAGCTCTCATGCATCATTTTTCTTTAAAGACTCCATCTCTTCTATCATTGCAGCCATCCCTTTATCTTTCTTCTGGCTAGTGATAGCTCCCTGAAAGACACCCGGATCTTCACTACTGATGTGAAGTGCATAAGAGACCATGTCTTCAAAACCGAATCTGTCTGGGGGCTTCACATTGGTGCGTCTTTCTTTGTCCCTGACTAGATTGTAGCTCTTCAAATCATCGGTACTTGAGGCATCAGGTACTAATGTAGAACCATCAACTCTCTCTATTGATGTAGGGATCTGTTCCAAATCCAACCACACCTTCTCTTCATTCTGTTGCAGCATGGACTGCTCATCAAAGACTGCATCTCTACTGATCACCACCTTCTTTGCTACCGGATCCCAAAACTTGTATCCCTTGACACCTTTCTTATATCTCATAAATATGCACTTCTTGGATTTTGCATCAAACTTTGATCTCTCATCACCAGGTACATGCACATAAGCAGGACAATCAAAAATCTGTAAGTGATAAAAACTAATAGATTTACCTGTCCATACCTCTTCTGCAACTTTTTCTCCCAATGATGCTCGTGGTGATCTATTGATGACGTAGCATGCCATATTCACAGCCTCTGCCCAAAAGCTTTTAGGGAGCCCTGCATTCAATCTTAAGCATCTCGCCCTTTCAGTCAAAGTCCTGTTCAATCTTTTTGCAATACCATTCTGCTATGGTGTCTTACGCACCGTGAAGTGCCTCTGAATTCCATTCTCCTCACATAATTTCTGAAACTGTGAATCTGTATACTCCGTACCATTATCTGACCTCAAACACTTGATCTTTCTCCCTGTTTGGTTCTCCAACTCAGCTAACCACAACTTGAACTTGTTAAAGACTTGAGATTTCTTTTTCAAGAAATACACCCAAACTTTCCTGGAAAAATCATCAGTAAACGTAAAATAATAAACAGATCCACCCATTGACCTTTCTTTGACAAGGTCCCATACATCCGAATGCACATAATCAAGATCCCTTTAGTTGTGTGTCTTCCAGTCTTGAAACTGACTTTAGTCTGCTTCCCAAGAACACAAAACTTAAAAAATTCCAGCTTGCAGTTTCTAACACCATGCAACAGATTCCTTTTATGCAATTCAGTCATACCTCGCTCACTAAGATGACTAAGACGCATATGCCATAGCTTTGAGCTATCATCATGTGACTCAACAGAATGAACTCCACCTACAACTGTACTCCCTAGCAGTTTATGGATATTTCCTACAGTTAGGGGTGCTCAAAATCCGGTCCGGACCGGAAAATGACCCGGAACCGGACCGGAATGGACGGAACCGGACCGGACCGAAGGATTCCGGTCCGATATTCGGTCCATCCATTTTTGGGATTCCAGTTCCGGTTCCGGTCCAAACCCGGAAAATTCCGGTCCGGACCGGAATGGACCGGTTTGGTAATTTTTTAATAAAAAATTATTTTTATTAAAATATTGAAATATATCTTATTTAATACATAAATAAAATTATTTTTAATTCACATTTTTATTAAAAATTAATTAATTTTTATGATTCCGGTCCGGTCCGGTCCGGTCCGGTCCAAACCTGGAATTTTCCGGTCCGGTCCAGACCGATTCAAATCCGGTCCGGTCTTCGGTCCTTACTTTTTCTTGATTCCGGTTCCGGTCCAAACCGGTTCCGGTCCGGTTTTGGACCGATGATCACCCCTACCTGCAGTCATCTTTCCTTTCATCACAGTCAACACACCTTTAACAACCCTAATGATTTCTCTATCCTCATCTGCCTTAAAAATAAAATTATTTTTATGCAAAGTGCCCAAAGAAATAAGATTCTTTTTCAATTCAGGTACATGTCTAACATCACACATTGTTCTCACTATCCCGTCATGCATCCTAATTCTCACTTCACCAATACCAATAATATTGCAACATTTATCATCACCTAGATAGATAGAACCAGAATTAACTGACCTGTATGTGGAGAACCATTTCCTATTGGGCATGATAGATAAGAGCATCCCGAATCAAAAATCCAAGCATCCACGAGCTGAGTAGTTGAAACTGAAAGCATATCGCCATCACTGCAATCACAATCCTTCTGTGCCACATTCACAGACTTTGATGATTACCCATTTTTCCCATCAGTCTGCTTATTCCACATTGGACAGTCCCTCTTTATATGCTGGCTCCTTGCACTTGTAGCAAAAAATCATCTTCTTGCCCTTTGATTTTGATCTTGAGTTCTGTTTTCCAGAACCATCCTTCTCAGACTTTCTCCCATGGTTCTTACTGTTCTTGACGTACAAACTGTCAGCTTGTGAAGAATTCTCCCCTACATTCTGCTTTCGCTGGAGTTGGGCCAACAAGGCTGCAGTAATCTCTTCAATTTTGATATTTTTTTCGTACGTCATAGTAGTCACCATGTGTTCATAAGAAGGAGGCAACGAACATAATAAGATCATTGCTCTATCTTCATCCTCAATCTTCACCTCAAGCTGCGCAAGATCCCTGATGATTTGATTAAAGACATTCACGTACTGAGCCAAATCACTCCCTTCCTGCATCTTTAGCCCGTACAACCTTTGCTTTAGATATAATTTATTTGTAAGGGATTTCGACATAAACTGAGACTCCAACTTCTTCCAGATTACTCCTGGAGACGACAAACTTATCACGTGGTACATAACCTCGTCCGCCAAACACAGTCGTATCGTTCCTGCAGCTCGCTGTTGTATATCCTCCCAATCTTCATCCTTTATTGATTCAGACTTCACGGGTTTCAAAGCTTTCAGAATCCCTTGCTGCGCTAACAAATCATCCACCCTTGTCTGCCGCAATCTGAAATTACCATGACCATTGAACTTGACCACTTCAAATTTAGCACTTGACATAGCCATCTCAACTTTGCTCTGATACCACTTGTTGAGAATTCAGGCTAACTAACAAGAGAGAAAATAGTAAAGAGCACACAAGATTTAATGAGGTTCAGCAGTGTGCCTACGTCCTCGGGAGCAGAAGAGTAGTACATGATATTTATAATAGAAACCCTATTCCTATACCATACCGCGGGCCTTTGGCCCCGTAACCCAAAACCCACTTAATTCTGGTTTACAAGTACTAACCTTGTTGTCACCATCCAATGAGATTCAGCCCTATGTCACTTTCTGCTATACTTTGACATAAGCCATTAATCAGTATATGAGCTATACCAACACACTTGTTCACAACGAGTCTGGCTTCACTCAATCACTGATGGGGACTGAGAGATGGGTGCTCTCGCTTGAAAATGACGTCGTTTTCATTAATACGCTCCACCATTTCTCAAACAAATAAAAAAATCAGAAAAAAATTTAAATATTTTTTAAAAGAAAAGTCCAAATAAAAAATAAAAATAATTAATTGACAATTTATATTTTTATATTCATTTAAATAAAGTTTATTCATCTTATGATTATATTATCAAATCTGATGAACATAACAGCTCACCTGAACTTATTATCAAATCTGATGAAAATAGTAGCTCATTTGATGAACATATCATCTGATGAACATAACAACATATCTGATGAACATATCTTCTCATCTGATGAACTTAACAGCTCAACCGATGAACATAACAGCTCATCTAATGAACATATTGTCTCATCTGATGAATATATCATCCAATGAACGTATATCTAATTTGATGAACATATTATCAAATGTGATGAACATAGTAGCTCATATGATAAATATATTATCAAATCTGATGAAAATAACATCTCATTTGATGAACATATTATCTGATGAACGTACAAACTCATCTAATGAACATAGTAGCTCATCTGATGAATTATCATCTAATGAACTTAGCATCTCATCTGATGAATATAACAGTTCAGCATATGAACATATCATCTCATCTAATGAGCATATTATCAAACCTGATGAATATAATAGCTTATCTAATGAACATATTATCAAATCTGATGAATATAGTAGCTCATCTGATCAACATATCATTTGATGAATATAACAACTCATCTAATGGACATAGTAGCTCAGATGATGAATATAATTGCTCATCTAATGAACATATAATTAAATCTGATGAACATATCGTCTCATCAAATGAACATAACAGCTCATCTGATGAACATAACATCTCATATGATGAACATATTATCTCATTGATGAACATATAATTCAATGAACTTATAGCTAATCTGATGAACATATTATCAAATTTGATGAACATAATAGCTCATCCGATAAATATATTATCAAAACTGATGAAAAAAGCATCTCAATTGATGAACATATCATCTGATGAATATACAAGCTCATCTAATGAACATAGCAGCTCATCTGATGAACATAACTGTTCATTTAATGAACATAGCAGCTCATCTGATGAATATATCAACTGATGAACTTAGCATATCATATGATGAATATAATAGCTCATCTGATGAACATAACGGCTCAGCTGATGAACATATCATCTAATAAAAATATTATCAAATCCGATAAATATGATAGCTCATCTGATGAACATATTATCAAATCTGATGAACATAGTAGTTCATCTGTTGAAAATATCATCTGATGAACATAACATCTCACCTGATGAACATAGTAGCTCATCTGATGAACATATCATCTGATAAACATATCGTCTCATCTGATGAACATAACAACTCATCTGATGAACATAACAACTCAGGAACATATCATCTAATGAACATATTATCAAACCTGATGAATATAATGACTCATCTGATGAACATATTATTAAATCTGATGAACACAGTAGCTCATCTAATGAACATATCATCTGATAAACAGAACAGCTCACCTGATGAACATTGGAGCTCATCTGATGAACATAGTATCTTATCTGATGAACATAACAGCTCGTCTGATGAACATATCATCATCTAATGAAGATATCATCTAATGAATATATTATCAAACATGATGAATATAATAGCTCATCTGATGAACATAGTAGTTCATTTGATGAATATATCGGCTCATATGATGAATCTACCATCTAATGAACATAGTTAAAATTAAATGAATATTAATGTAAAATATTAAATTTATTTAATAATTTATTTAATTGAATTTTTATAAATCAAGATAATATATATATTTTTCTGATTTTTTAGATTTTTTATTTATTTATTACTATTTATTTGACAGAGGAAGGGATGTTTTAATGAAAATGACTCAAAATCACGTGATTTTCAAACGAGAGCATCCAAGAATTTGCAGACTTTACTATCAAAATAGAAAACGGGTGTGACCCCTAATTTAAATTTTTTTCATTAAATGGTAAAAGTGTTGCTACATGGAAAGCAAAGGCTGCTGCCAAACCTCAATTGCGGTGGTTGTAAAGGGCACAGAAATTTTTCCAGAAATGGAAGTTTCGTCCATTGCTGATTTAGATAACTTCAGCTTCTGTCGAGTCCCAACTGCTTCCCGCAACAGCTAACAGAACATGTCATGGAACATTCTCATATTTGTATCGTTTTACTTGAAAAAATGATCAAAGAAGCAACATATATATGAACCCAATTAAGTTTGCACCTCTGGAACCACGCCAAAAAGCTGCAGTTCGCATTTGGGTAGATCAACAATCAACTCTCTGGATTTTTGAAGACCTCATACTGTTTTCACATTTTGTTATGGCATTGTGATGGGATTACATCCTTTACCGATTTCACCATTTTCTTATTGTGGCACTTGCTTCCATTTCAAGAAGCTGTTTTTTTAATTAAAATTTATTAATAAAACAGCCACAAGCTAGAAATACAAGGGTTTCAGGACACCCTACAAAATAGGGTTCGACAAACATCTAAAATAATAGTTTTCCGAATCTCCACCGAAAAAACTGAATATATGATGAAGCAGTCACCGAGCCTTGCTGGTGGGCACAGACGCTAAGCCACTGAATTTGCTTCCCCGAAGATATGACCCACCCTAACTCCATTAAGCTCCCTTAAAAGAAGTCTATGCATATAAACACAAACCCAAGGGCACTCCATAGCCCAGGATACCACATCCGACAAGACTTGGACTCTGTTTGAACTTTCGAGATGAGCATACCTCTAGATCGAGCAAGCCCGACTCCAAAAGCGCAAATCCAAACTTCGCTTCCGTATTGGTAGGGTCCCTCCCAAGATCAATTGAGAAAAGCAAGGCATGAGTCCCCAAGGCATCCCTGAAAATACCGCCTCCTGAGCTGTCCAACACAGATGTCGATCCATCGACGTTTAAGATAATCCCTTCGCTTGGATCTCAGGAAACCCAGCTCACCCGCCTAGGCACAGGGCTCATAGAAGCGATATGTAGGCCCCGCAATGAGAGCTGCTGTGCAAAAAAGAGAGCCCTACCCGCGGCCGGAACAGCGGGGAAAGCGAGACACACCATTGCTGAACCCGGTGAAAAATACGACTGACACAACCTTTATTCTCATTCATCCTCGCGTTCCTTAGGTTCCATATTTTCCATTAACCACAAGCTACCACCACGCTGCTTGCCGGGCCACGAGGCACCCAGGACCAGAGGAACTGGAACAACGGCGCCACCTTCAGCTTATCCAGCATCTGACGTAGCCGGAGCCACAACGATAGAGCCAAGTCGCTATGGGTAAATAGATGTTCAATTATTTCAATGCAACCTGACGAACAACGATGACAGAGAGAGGCGAGTTGCACTCGTTTGGATTGGACCCGAGCATCCACCACATCTGCATTATTTACCAGCCTCCACATAAACGCTGCTATCTTGCTTGGGATCCATGGCACCCAAAATCATTCATTATCAGAAAGACCCTAAGACGGATAGAGCCACAAGCAAAAAATTTCCACCAAAAACTTTCTTGATAAGTGGCCAGCCCAAATCAAAACATCTTCAGATTCATCATCAAGAGTTACCTGCTCCAACTAGAGCCTCTGGTGGGGAGGAAGGAGCCTCAGCTGGTGCTGATCATGAAGAATTTGACAAACCAAGCTCCCTTATATGACGGTGGGAGGCCCCAGTCTAGAAAGACATGACCCAGCGGTGTAGAACCCCAACGAAACACCTACTTGGCTCGACTTCAAATCAACAACAACTGCGCTTAAGTAGCAGACCACACCTGCGAACCACTAGACGGGAAACCTGAACCCTACCCGGGGCATCATACTTCCCAGCCATGTACACTGCCCTTTTCGACCTCCCTTCCCTAAACTTCCCTTGAAGGCTCTCTATTATCTACTCCGGGCACTACTAACCAATCCCACCTTGAGTAGTTGGCCTACATGCTTGTTGCCATGACACCCAGTGATGCCGTCGTTACCCACCTGAGTTCCAAAGGAACCCAGCCAATACAGAATTAATCCTACTCAACACTACCTAAGGCACCGGGAGAGCTGCCAAAATGTGGATGCACATCGAAACTAAAACCAAACACATCAAGGTAATCTGGCCACCGAATGAAATCTACTTACCCAACCAGCCTTCCACCCTCACCTGAATCATCAACACTATGTTATCAAAATAAGATATCCTAGTCCGCCCAAGAAAAAGTGGAGCTCACAGATACGTAATGGGAAAGCTCCTTGTGGGAGAACTCTGTATTGGCCGAGTTAACCGCCCGACGGCAGCCAGAAATATGTTAAAAAGAAAATTGCACTCTTCACATGGCTTACTAATTGACCCGAACTGGTATAGAAATGATCCAGCACCTCCATTAACAGTCTGATCGAACGAGCACTTCCATTTGAGAATATCAAGATATCGTCTGTGAAAAGGAGGTGCGAAAGAGAACAAATCCGACGACCGCCAAGAACGACTTAATCCTCCCCGCCTGCAAAGTCGACTTCATCATCCAACTTAAAACCTCCATCACAATAACAAAGAGGGGAGGAGAGAAAGGATCTCCCTGACAAAGGCCTTTATACGAGTGGAAAAAACAAAAAATTTCCCCGTCCCACTTAACGGAAAAACGCAGCCGCATATAGCCCTATATATCAGATCACACAACATATCTGAGAAATAAAACCTGTGTAAGACACGAGGCACGAAAGCCCCATGACATATAATCATAAGCTTTAGACATGTCGAGCTTCACCATTACGTTCCCTCCCCAAGCCTTGTGGTCGATATCCCGAGTCACCTTATGAGAAAGCGCTATTACCTCATGGATCCCCTGATCTGGAACGAAAATGGCCTGCTCCCCACCAACAATCCAAGGTAACAGCAGGCTAAGATGAACATTTAACAACTTTGTGAGAATCTTATGAAGCACGCTACATAGGCTAAAAGGCCGAAGATCCCTGATGCTTCACTTTGGGCAGCAAACCGACATGAGTGGCCGTGACGGACTTCGGGTGGTAACTCCCCGGACAAAAAAACCACTTGACCGCCTCATAGAAGTCCTCCCCCACAATGTCCTAGCAATGGCGATAAAACGCTCCAGTGAAACCGGTCGGGTCTCGGGCACTCATACCATCAATCTCCCAAACCACCCACTTGACCTCCTCCAACGACGGGGCTTGTATAGGAGCTCATTTTTAGCTTGTAAAATCACCTCAGATATCTCTGCTAGCACCTCCATGTCAATGGGGCTAATGACTAGACCTAACAGCTGCACAAAATGTTGTGCTACAGAATTCCCGATAGTCTCCTTATCATTAGACCATTCCCCCGAAGGCAACTGGATACATACTCTCGACTGTGTCCTCCGAGCCTTCATGGCCAAGTGAAAGATTTTAGAATTTCTGTCCCCCTCCTTAAGTCACCGAATTCTACTTTTCTCCTCCAATAAGCTATACTTCGATCTGAGCCTCTCCTCCATAAGAACCTGCGCCAGGAATAGCGCCTCTTCTTTCTCCTCGGACCAGCCCGCCAGGATGGCTGAATCGGCTTCATGAAGCAACCCTTGTGCATCCTCCACGTGGCGGTCCAGGTTCTCGAAACACACCAATTTTAATCTCGCAGAACCCTCATCAGCGCTTTTAAGTTGTTAGCAAAACCAAGCATGGGGTTCGAACCCCTGGCTCATTTCCATGATGACTGGACCACCTAAAGAAACCCTTCATCCTCCAACCACATGAAATGAAAGCTATAGAAAGCTTTCCTCGGCCACGCTAGACGGAGCTAGATCAACAAAGCACAGTGATCATATTTTGGAAATGGTCAAATTGGTGAACTTGCATATCTAGAAGGGTCTCCACTGCTGTCGAGTTTACCAGCACTCTATCAAGACACTTGTATACTCACCTCCAACCATTCTGATTAATGCACCAAGACAGTGACTTACCAATAACACCAATATCTACGAGTCGCGCGGCGATGACGAATGCCCCAAAGTCATGCATACTACCATTATCCCTCCTATTGCCACCATGTTTCTCTTCCTAGCATGTTATAACATTATAATTGCCCATCAAAAGCCATGACACCTGCATAGACTAACCAAATGAAGTTAGATACTTCCACAGCTTAGCTCGGGCTTGCCTCTAACATAAAGTCTAAATATAAGTGCAAGGGATGAGATAATTAGTTGCCTTAAAGACCACATCCGCTATGTTATGCTTATCAAAGGTGTCAATTACGGACAGCTCCAGAGAATCATTCCACAGCAACCCTACATGGTAGTTCACCGAATGGTCGTTAAAAAATTAAAGAAATTAATACTCCTACCCAGTCGCAACAACTTTTGCTCCATTGCCTTAAGTTTAAGAATGAAAATAAAGCACGATTTATGAACTGCTATAAGAGATTTGAGTAGAGGTGCAAACGAGCCGAGTTGAGTCGAGTATTGCAGTACTCGAACTCGGCTCGATTAATATTTGTATTGACTCAA
The DNA here is from genome assembly GCA_002312845.1 of Kalanchoe fedtschenkoi. Lineage (NCBI taxonomy): Eukaryota > Viridiplantae > Streptophyta > Magnoliopsida > Saxifragales > Crassulaceae > Kalanchoe > Kalanchoe fedtschenkoi. The sequence continues at coordinate 2,455,897 of NQLW01000053.1, read as the reverse complement.
ACTCGGCTCGAACTCGACGAGCTTTTATTGGTAAAGCTCGAATTTGATTCGCTAATTTTTTCTTAAGCTCGAGCTCAGCCCGCAAAGTACTCGAACTCGAGTTATGTTTTGAACTACTCGAAATTCAGCTCGAAAAGTACTTGAGCTCGGCTCAAAAAATACTTGAACTCGAAAAATAAATAAACTACTCAAACTCGGCTCGAAACTAATTGAATAAGTAAAGCATCATTGTAAAATAATTATTAAATAAGTATCTCAAGTATTAAATAAGTAAAATAAATATTAAATGTGTACTAAATGAGTAGTACTAAACAAGTATAATTCGAGTAATAAACGAGTACTATTCGAGTATTAAACGAGCTTGTTCATGAACATAAACAAGGTGAGTACTAACTTGCTCAAACTCGGCTTGTTTATTAAACGAGCCAAAATTTTTGCTCATACTTGGCTTGTTTATAATCGAACAAGCTTTGACCGAGTACGTTCGCGAGTTGCTCGCGAATGTATCGGCTTTTTTGCACCCCTAGATTTGAGGTAGTCCATTATACCTCTATTAAATACCCCCCCTCCCCACCCCTGCCCCGGGCATTCCTGCATAGAGCGCTCAACATCTAGACATCTTGTGGGTGCTTATCTTGGTTGCGTTCCTAGTGGTGCACCTAGTTTGGTCCCTATCCCACCTCAAAATAGCGACATGCCCATTAATGCATGCATTCTTCTCCTCCCACTCCGACCTGGAACAAATTTGGAGAGGTTCAGTCTCGACCTCCTCAATATGAATTCTATTCTCATTCCAGCTCAAGCATCCAATGACGGAGTCATATGAGGACAACATCCTATGATAAGCAGTCGGTTGAGAACAATACTTTTCCTGCTTGTACTTTTGTAAGATGTTTTCCTCAATACTATCTTGCATTCACAGGAAGAATGGAGACTGTACCACAATATCATGCACCACCATCTGCATCCCCTCCTAGCAACTCTCCATAGCCTCCTGACACCCCACTGAACCATCACCCATTAGGCTACTCTTCCTTGCCCCAAGGTCTGTGACTTTGCTAGGGCCCTACTCCACAACCTGTGTTTGGCCTATGTTCATACGGGGTAACCTCAGCACCTCAGTGGGCACATCAATTGAGTGGTGTATGGAACTGGTCCCGTGGAAAATATTATCTTCTACATTTGGAGATGTTTCCTGCATGGCTCTTTCTGGCACCGTTTGACTTTCTTCGCCTCTGCATAAGAGTCGACTCGTTATCCTTTAGGCCACCTGTCTCAGGAGCTATGGGTGGCGGATTCGCATCCAATCCAGCCTCTCCCCTTCAGCAGATGTCTGCCTTTCCTCCCGTGACTGGCACCAGTCACGTGAGCGAGCCTCTCTGGACTTCCGACACTCAGCCCGGACGTGACTCTGTCACTTATAACGGCCACGATACTCTATTTAACCCTCATATCCTACCTCCATCCATTTCTAATGCTGCTCAGACCCCACCCACAACCTGTGAACCAGTGGTTTTGCCATGTCAAGCTCCACACACACTCAAGCCACCGCCAGATTTACCAACGCAAGAGTCTGGTCATCCACCTTTAAAAACCAATATCCTATGACAGATCTCAATAAGGAAACTCCTCTGAAAGAAGCATATATGGAGCTTCACCCATGTCACAACTGACGACGATTCCATGGCCATTGAAAATTTTGGCGTCCACCTAAAAATATAAAATAGGGCTATCCCTATCTGCCGTAACTCGCAAGTTAACCCTTCAAATGCATCCTTCGCGGAGCCACAGATAATCAGTGCATGCTTGCCGTCTAAAGCGCCCACATATGACTGAGGCTTTATTTTCTAGAAAAGTTAGATGTGTTCCATAATTACCTCAACTCTAGGATGTAAAAACAGAATTTTTGTGACTAAGTTGAAATTCATTGACCGGTGAGCTGATCTCAGTTCTGCATCCGTAAAGATAATCATATGGTCACCTTTCCTGAGTTTCACCTGCCTTCTACTTAGTGGAATGTCATCAGAAAATAGTTGCAAAATCCTAGCTGTCGATGCTACCGATGCATACATCTGGTGTGCAATGCCTCCATATGGCAGCGCTTGACCATGTTCCTCATGCTGCATAGGCATGCTGGTTTCAACGTCAATCCCCCATCGATCCATTCGCATCTCTCCATATGATACTTCGCATCCCCTCCCCAAGATGATAGTAGGGATTCCCCTGCCCCATCGAGTCGAGCACCAGGCTCACCGAAATGGTGCATGGCCGTCGACAATGCCGGCATCTCATGACTTTCGCAAGGTCTCCTCGACCACATCCGTCCTATTTCATTCCTCCCATGTATCTCTCTTGCCTTCAACTCTACATTCTTTATTCCCTGGGTCCTTCATCTACCATCCCTTTACTTGATATCATGACAAGCGATCGACTCACAGGGCCGCGCCGGCGCACCCCCTCGCCTAAGCCGCCAGGACATCGTTTTGCTACCCACCCCAAAGTGTAGAGCGAGAAATCTCTTTTTTGCTTTCTTGTAAAAAAAAATATAATTACTTTTAAATTTTATCTCATCTCTATTTATGAGTGATCAGCTTTAATTTCTTAAATGTTTGCCCAAATAAGTTCTGAAGCCGTTAACCATTTCGAAACCTAGTTTGTTAGTTTGATAAACATTTTTATGCCTTAACATACTCATGCAAGTGAGAAATCAAAGGTGCAACCCTAACAAGCTTATTTAGTGTGAAATCAATAAGGACTTTGAGCGGAAATGAAACTTTTATTGGCAACCTTTCGTGTAATTTTTACATTTTACATTCAAAATTTGTTTATAACAATCTATTTGCAACAATATTGCATTAGCATCAAGTGGGGAAGCATGAAAGCGGGCATGACAGTTGTAGACAACTTTTATAAAAGCAACACCACATTATTCTATTCTCATGTGTGACAATCACTGTCTTTTTCTCAAGATTTTTGCTTCAAACGTGGCTCGATGAATTCCTTGCTTAAATGACATGAAATCTCATCAGTATTTCAACATTCATCAAATGAAATATCAATATCTGACATGTAAACTGTTGGTGACTTCATCTGTGCAGGAGGATGTATCGAGGTTCATATCTCAACTATCAGAATGAGGTTTATTTAACAACTTCATCAAAAAAGATGATTTCATTGGAGAGTATGTTGATGAGGTTATCACCAATGAAGAGGCAGACAGGCGACAAACGGAGCATTCAGAGGCTCGTCGTATGGAATGGCACGGAGAAAATTGAGCTGCCACCCAAGGTTGGTATAATGATACCAGTTGAGGAAGGTCAGGGAAAAAGGCTAAACAGAAGAAGGCTAAGAAAGTTTGAAATATTATTTATAGGTTAGAAAATCTCAAAATCAAGCCTTGACATCAAAAGCCCTTTGTGAACTAACCCATTTTGAGATAAAATGAAAAAAAAAAAAGAGCTGCTCTAAATATCTTTAGATGTGTCTTATAGATTATGGATTCGATAATAAATCTGATGCATTATAAATATAATACATGAGAGATGACCATCATCATTAGCTTGATCTCCATCCTCAGATGTTGAGGCTATCAAACCATTCATCATATAGTTCTCAGTTAGGGTTTAGAAGAGGCTGAATGTGGGTTTATATATAAAAAGCGTCAGTATCAAAATTACTATAATACACACAGTCACAGATTTTTTACCATACTAAGTTTCATCTTTTTTATAATAAAGATATAATTCTAAAAAATAATAATAGTAATAAACATCCTCCATTAAACAAAAATTATTCGTATGTTTGGTTTCTTTTTAAAAAAATTTTTTTTTTACTGTTTGAGTACATACCAATCTTTTATCAAGGCCACGGGTAATTATTCTATCGTAACTATTCAGTAAATTCATATATATGCCTGAAAATGTATGAAGTTCAAAATTAATGCACCAAGAGCCAATAACTTGCATATGCTTCAGATTTCCCGCCACAGCGACAAACTCATCCAATAAACATATGAGAATAACAAGTACAAAAAAGATTAAAAAAAAAGATTAACTGCAAAGGAAGATGACCAGACAAACTAGATGGATTTTAATTTCATTTACTGACATGCGTCTCTTTATTATAGAACACACTACACAATGTGTATACAGTTAATTACGTAACAATGACGGTTTGATAAAATTTTGACGGAGAGAAAAATGAAGTATATATTCATTTGTACGAGAAAACATATTATATTCTCTGTTGTGAGAGTGCATATATTTTCGATTTGGATATCATTATAAGTTGTAGTTTTTGGTTTGAAAACAGATTCACTACTTTTCATTTATTTTTTCTGAAGAGATTAAACTCGTGTACTTTTTTGGGGAAGTAGTTCGATAAGACATTAGTAAATCACAATCATAAAGTAGCTAGAATCATCATATATTTGGACACTCACAATGTTGATTAAACCTCATTTATGAGAACTACAAATGCTCGTGCTAGCTGGTCCAAAACCCAACCATGTCTCACGCATTTGTATCCCTTTTATTTGCTGTCATGGTGGTCAGGTCAAGGAGGGTCGAAAATATCTTTTATGATTAAAGAGTTTTGGGGGTAACACGCGCTAGGAATAGAGCATTGTGCCTGTATGATTGAGTTTCCGGGAAGGCCAGTGGAGATGAAAGCCTTCATTGATAAACTCCCAGTTCAAGCATATGATCTGGGCTGCCATGTGCATTTAGGCTGATCCGCATTGCATAAGGCTCAACGTTTTGGATTTCAAACTTCTATTTTCAAATTTGTTACGTTGTTTTGAAGGGCTCGTGTCCTTGGTGACAGCTAATTTCTGGGGCCTAATTTGTGATAGCTTCCTTTTCAAAAAGCTAATTTTGTACAATTTTGTTAGAAAATACAATTCTTTGCAATGTGCATTTCACCTGTTCACTAGAAATACAGATTTATTTATTTTTTTAAATCTTTGTCCAAATGAAATTCTTAAGGAGCCAACTGTCTCAGGCCTGAATAATTGCTAGTCTGATGATTCATTTTCTGGCCTCATTCAATTGTTTGATAAAAAATATTCATGCAGGCAAAGAAATAATTGCTATGTTTTGTATATTTTTCTGTGCGGGTGAAAAAATATTTATATAAGAAAAATGCAATCCACTACTTTTATCAAATGTAAATGTAAAAATGATCAAAAAATCCGTAAAAGGACTTGTCAGACATTTTACATTCTACATTTTACTATTACAGGATAATATTAGAAAATCACGGGAACTCATAAGCCACCTTCACGTGGAAATGATTGTAGCCATTACACTCATTGCATTAGCAGCCATTTGTGGAATCGTACGTAATCCAGGAAGAATCCTCGATAATGGCCACTTCCATGAGAATGCAGAGGAGTCAGAATTCTTCCATAACTCCGGCATCACGCCTGCACTGTTTCCGCTGCTTCATCATTTGCAACGCTTTTTTATCATCTTCTCAGATGACTACCTGTGAATACACAGATTGAATAAAAGTCAGTTTATCAAAATTGTTCCACAATCCAAACACGAATGTGTTAGTAGGGTGGTTATATATATTCATGCTGTTTTGGTAAATAAAATAAAATGAGAATTGGAAAATCAGAAACAAGTTGAAATACCTTATTGCCAGGTATCATCCGTGATAGATAGATAGTTTTTTGAGAGAGAGAAAAAAAAACATCAATTGAATCAAGTTAGATTACAAAATTATAATTAAAAAGAGATTGAACCATCATTTATAGAGTGTGGGACAAACAAAATTATAATCTGGAACAGTATATTACATATCTGAACCATTCATTGCACCCTCATACTAATATATTATATTGTTCGGGACGAACAAATTTTAAATGTGGAGTATTTTGATTGGACACTAATTTACCATATTTTAAGTTCTTATACTTAGTATATTTGGATCGTTTCGGAGTGACTATGAGTGATTTATAGCTGATTTTGTCTCTTTTAGGTTAAATATAAAGAATACTGGCTTCGGAAGAAGAAGAAGTTGAAAACATTGAAATTGGACTAAAATCGGATAAAAAACCAATTTCAAGGGTCAAATTATCAAACGAAGGAACTTCAGGGGCTGATTTGTAAATATGCAGAATGTTAACTCGACCCAGGTTGAGCTTCCCGACAAAAAGCACTACCCAGATCATTTTTAATGTCGACTCCAGATTGTGCAGAATTTGTAAGCGCTCGACCCAGATCGTGCTCAATGTGGGTGCTCGACCCAGGTCGTGCAACCTTTGTTAGAAACTCGTGCCAGGTCGTGCTGACACGTGGCAGGTAGGGAGAAGGCAGACATCAATTATAAATGTAAGGGCTATGACTCATTTTTCAGATCTTCGCACATACAGGAGCTCAGGAATTCTACCGTTCAGAGTTGGAGCATCACGAGACTAAGCTTTCTTCTACCTTCCTAATTTTACTTTCATTATTATTGTGATTGTATTCTAGGATCCTGCAGATCCTAAGTTGTTGTAAACTTAAATTCATATTTATAAATTAAGTATTTCCATCCATTATTATATATGTCTCTTTGAATTACATATATGCATGTCATGTGTATGGTTGGTTGTCTTATTGATCCTACTCTCCTTGTCTTAGGAATTGCCATGCGTAGTAATTTAGAGTTAAAATATGCATGTTAGAAGAATTAAATTTAGGTTTAAATTTGCTACCCTCTAGGCCAGAATATTTCAACCCACGAAGACCAGAATCGGGTTGGATTGGATATTTTACTTATTAATTGTAGTCAATATTCCTAGTCAATCGAAGACAAGAATCAGGAGCTTGCCTAGGAATATTGAGTGGTTTGTTTATCCTTTGACTTGGCTGCATGTTTAGGAGATATTAGTATAATAACCCTTTGACGAGTACTTGTGAGCTATGAAGACCAAAATCGGAAAACAACACAGTACGAAATCAATTCTTGAGTTATTATGCCGAATTATGAAAATTGCATATTACATTGTAGATGATTATTTGTGCTTCAATATTACATGAGAGTTTGCATACAATTCAGTGTTCTAAAAAGCGCTAGGCGGTGCTAGGCGGTGAACACAACGCCTAGCGATTAATCGGCTAGGCGGGGATTAATCGGAACGATTAATCGGACAATTAATCGGAGTTAATTATATTAATTATAAATTTTATAATTAATTATAAATATATATGTTTAAAAACTATTATTTTCATAAAAAATTAAGTTTTAAACAATTAATCGGCTAGGCGGCTAGGCGGAACGTTTCAACACCGCCTAGCGATTAATCGGCGATTAATCGGTCCGAAACGGGGATTTTTAGAACACTGATACAATTTAGGTGAAGTAAAAATCCTTGGATATTTCCATAATTTGAATACAAATTTCCCTTCACATCTGCTTTTGTTTCGCATAGTTCCTAATTTACTTCAAAACTATTTGTCTAGGATTAAATACTCATTAACTAAGATATTAGTGCCTCTAACAAGCCTTACTTGCTCCTCTGGGTTCAACTCGGACTTCCCGAATTTATTTGACTGCAACTGATCTCTGAAACATAACATCGACAAATATACAAGGTCAAAATTACACACTGTCAAGAACATACCATTCCTTTATGGAGATCAACTAACAAATAGATGTATAGTTATAGGAAATATGGCGAGAGTCCATCATAGTTTTATGCACCTTGGCTCCTCGATCATGCTGCACTCTTGTGATATCAAATAAAATTCAGTTAACG
>NQLW01000053.1:2396110-2436911 GCA_002312845.1 Kalanchoe fedtschenkoi | reverse complement strand
CTAGCTATGGTATACAGGTCTGCACAGCTAAGATGAACTTAGGTGATGAAGTAGATTTGGAAGATTATGTGTCTCGTCCTGATAAAATAAGCGCCGCAGAGGTAAGTGCACTTCAGCTATTACATTGGGATGGAATGTTAGATGAAGTTATTTGTTTTTCACTCCCTTACGTAGACTTCAAAAACATCACTATGTGAATAGCTTGATCAGTGCACCTGGAAACTAACATGTCCGATTCATAAATCTGCCATTAAAAGAAAACATTGATGATAAAATCATAGGGGGAAACAATATGTCAACTCAGTTCGTTAAATAAGATGACGCTTACCTTAGTATTCATATAAGCTGAGCTGTCCATTATCATGGGATGGGTTTCTGCTGTCTTGAAAGAGATGGCCGTTTGCTTACTTTTGGCCTGCGTATTTCTTAGTCGTAGGTAGGAGAGAGAGTAATTGATGTGTATGATGAAGTTTGGTTTTGTTGTTGCATCTTTGTAGTTGTCAAGTGATCGATGATCTTGTTTATGTTTTTTGTGCAGATTGCAGCCATATGCCAAGAAGCTGGAATGCATGCAGTGCGCAAGAACAGATATGTTATACTTCCAAAAGACTTTGAGAAGGGCTACCGCACAAATGTCAAGAAGCCTGACACGGATTTCGACTTCTACAAGTGAAAGAAGTTGAGTGGATTTGTGCATCTTTACAGATGGGGGTTGGATGGTCAGAAGTATGTAATCTTAAATGCTTCATCATCTCTTTCCTGTTTTATGTCAAAACCTGGTACAAACAGTTGTGAAATGCAATTTATATTAGGTGAAGCTGTTATAATGTGGGACTTACGCAATTTGCTTCGTATTATTGGTTTGGGAAATGAATTATTTCCATATTAAGAAAAAGTAGAAATTTAATTATTGTGGAATTTCTATCATTTTGGGGCCAAAATGTCCCTTTTTGGGCACATATTAATGTTGTTTATTTACCTGAATAAAGTAACATGTGTATCTAGCAACATTAGAGTTACCCACCTACTTCGGAGTTCAGAAACTCTTTATATATATATTTAGACTGAATATTTTTGTTCAGAATGACCAATTAAGTGTAAATCAAGTTTTATCCAATTAATTCAGATTTGGACATGCATTGAATTTCAACTGCTCTAACTCTCAAATCTAAATTTTGGGAAGATCTATAGATATTAAAGGGATAAAACTTAAAAGGGCCCTGAACTACCACCACTTACCTGATTGCGATCTGAACTATCATGATTTTCAAAAAGGATACAATGAAAAACAATTGGACTGATTTTTTAAAATAAAATTTAACATTACATTTCTAAACTAATATTATTATAAAAGTTATATTTGTGTGAGAAAATTACGTCATTTGATTATCAAAATAAATAATATCATTTTGTGCACATAAAGAAAACAATGTCTTTTCATACACAATCATCCATAATTCTCAACAAATTTAATAAGATCAATTATATTTAAGGAATCAAACAAACTGATCTTAAACATCATCCAAAATCAGTCCGATTTTTTTTCATCGCACTCTTTTTGGAAATCTTGGTAGTTCGGACCGCAATTGAGTAAGCAGTGGTAGTTTAGGGCTCCTTCTGGATTTTTTCTGAATATTAAATAGTGGTAAAAAAATCCTGAAGTATAGTTTTAAACTAATCTAGTCTCATTTAAAAATTCTTTCCGAGATCTCCGAAATTTGCGAACCACATTTTGTTGTTCTTTCAATACGAGTCAGATTAAGACTTGAGCTTTGAAATTGGGCCTTAACACTTTGATTAGAACTTCTACTTAGTTTAGAGAAACCTTAGCTTTCCTTACTTATTATAAATAGATAGTCGCGTTCTCTTTTACATTTGAGTAATGTTTTGATTAAAGTTAGCCACATCTTCTTTTCAAGTATTCCTGTGTGTCGGCTAGACCGCTCTATTACTGTTTTCATAATTTCACCATACTATGTTTTATTAGATTTATTTTACATAAATATTTACAAATTTAATTGCTAGTTCATCTTATTCTTATTTTCTCTTCCATTGCTTTCAAGTACGAGGACCTCTGTGGCTAGATTGATCATGCTTCTGTAAAATCAATAATGCTTTTGGAATAGGTGTGACGATTGCTAAGGTGAAACGTTCTAAATAGTTGTAGTCGAATCAACAACGTATACTCCATCCAAATCAAAACTCACTTCTTGCACCGAAAGAGCGGGACCAGACATCTTTTATCAATTGGTATCAAAACCTAATTTTTTGATGAAAGATTTCTATTTTTTTTCTATTTTCCCTTTATCACATGCTTCCCAAAAAGCCAGAAAAAAATTTATTTGTGAATTCCAAATATCTCAGTTAGAGATTTCATTTTTCTCATTTTTTTCTTTTTAATATAATAAAAAACGAGCTTTCCAAAACTTTGACACACTTAGAGACTTTTTGCTAAGTCACTTGGACTGAGTTTGTTGAAATTTCTGTAGCATCGTCATGTCAAGTTATTAATCTTAATTTCTAGTCATTTAGAGTTTTGAGTTCTCGACACGTTTAAGTTATGGATTTTAACTTGCGTAGTGAATTAATATTTTCTAGAGTTCATTGTATAAATTTAATTTTGCTTCTGCAAACATCATCGGAAAAAAATTAAGTCAAAAAACTCTGATAAAAAATTGATTTAGTAAAAATATCACAAAAAAGAGAAACGACACGAAAATATAGAAGCTATAGTTGCTTCCAGTTATGATAGCTTCTTTGTGTCTAGACTTGTGTCTCTAGCACTTTCTAGCCTAGAGACGATACAGTACCTTAGTTAAACGTTATTTAATTTGCTTTTGACTAATGTGATTTTAGTTTTTCGTTATCTATCATTTTTTTTTGTATTTGTGCTTGCATGACATCCCTAGGCTTACAATGCAAATCACATTGTTGTGACTTCCTTGATGCCATCAAATTGAGTAGTTGTTGAGCGTTTCTTGGATAGCAAACTATGTCCTTTTACATCATATTTAGCACCTCGCATATATGAAACAACCAAGAGATAACCCCAGAACCTGCTAAGAGTTCTTCACCCTTTGCATAGACTAGATGAATAATGGATATTCAATGCTTATAATGCAAAACATGACCAAGTGTAGAATGATTGTCCAAGTAAATGTGTGTCGATTGTGCGAGAAGATGGTATGTATTCTTCTGCTAGTGATTTGGATGAAGATACATATATTTTGCTTACAACTGACCATGTAGGGAAAGATGAAAAATATGATATAAAAGAATACATTGGCGCTAAAAAAGCAGAGCACTGTGAGAGTCCCATTTGTGCAACGGGTGTTGTGTGCACAAATGGAGAATGCAGAATAGAACCACTGACACAATTTATTTCAAACCAAATGTTTTTCAAAGAGCGTTCATGTTGCACAATCATTGAGGGAGAAAGCTACAAAAACATCACAAGTTCTCATATGATAGAGAAGCTTGCTTTAACCACTAAGCCACATCCACAATACTACATTCAATGGTAATTTAAAGGTAATACTTGGTAAAAATACAATTTGCTGGTGGTTCTTATCATGGCGATATTGACTGCGATGTAGTGTTTATGCAAGCGCGTTCCATGTTGTTAGGTTGACCATGACAGTTTGATAAAACATCATGGCAGAACTAATCGACTTTTATTTATGCATAAAAATAACAAAATTATATTACATTCTATGTCTCATGAAGCTATTTTGAAAATAAAATTGCTAAACTGGTAAAAAAATATCAGGAGCATACAAAAATTAAAATTCAGATTATGGAAAAGGAATTTGAGCAACATAAAAAGAGAAACACCAAATCTGTCCATGAGCAGAAAATGAGATAAAGTTGAAACTTGCTTGTTTTGTTGCTGCCAAATATTTTATGCATGAATTAAATGTTAACAATTCTATTTGATATGCTTTAGTAATCAATGAAGCTTTATTTTCACTAAGGTATATCTTCCTCTTTGTCCCATGCTGGCTATGTGGCACTCGACAATCCTTTCGTCATAACGTCCGCGAACTGCTGTGTGTTTGGAACATGTAAAACGCGCAAATCGCCAAGTTGTACCTTCTCACGGACGAAATGGATATCTAGTTCAATATGTTTAGTGCGACGATGATGAACTGGATTGCTGGACATGTACACAGCGGATATATTGTCACAGTAGACCAATGTTGCTTTATTGATGCTACAATGAAGTTCACCCAAAAGCTGTCGTAGCCAACAACACTCAGCTGTTGCATTGGCAATCGCGCGATACTCTGCTTCAGCGCTCGACCGTGATACCGTAGGCTGTCTCTTTGACGACCATGATATCAAGGATTCACCAAGAAAGATACAATATCCAGACGTTGAGCGTCGCGTATCTGGACACCCAGGCAAAGGGGTACCCTTACTCCTCACCAGCTTCTTCTGGGTGCTCCACCAACTTATGATCACCTCAGAGTCTTTGGGTGCCTTTGTTTTCCCAATTTGGCGGCTACAGCGACACACAAGCTATGTGCACGCTTCACCCCATGCGTCTTTCTCGGCTACCCATCAAATCATAAAGGGTATAGGTGTTTTAATCTATCCACACGAAAAGTCATCACCTCCCGACACGTATTCTTTGATGAGAAACAATTCCCATTCGACACTACATTTAAACATGGCGAGTCTACAACACCTTTTTCCAGTGTCAACACTCATGCAAGGAGCTTTGGATCTTGACATGCTGCCAAATAGGACGACTGTAAGAGCACATCGTCGTTTTTCTAGAGGTCTGTTACCAATTTATGGAATTGAACCTTGAAATGACCTTATTCCAGTTGCATCTTTATCAAAATTCACATCATACATGAACAATCCAAAAGAAACTAAGGAGATATAATGTCAAGTTTATGAATTGCTTGATAAAGGTTATGTGTGTGAATCTCTTATACCTTGTATTTTTCTAATGATTTAGTTCCTCAAAAAGATGGGTCATGGCATATGTGTGTAGATTGTAGAGTAATTAATAATATAACTACTAGATATCTTCATCTTATTTCTAGGTTAGATGATGTGATATATGAATTAAAGGGATCTTTAGTGTTCTAAAAAACTATTTGCACAGTGGATACCTTAAAATTTGCATGAAGTTAGGAGATGAATGGAAAACAACATTTAAAACTAAGTTTGGTTTATATAAATGTTTAGTAATATTAAGAGTATGACCATAGAGGGTGATATATGCATCTGCTTTTCTGTTACACATAATATATTCTCAATTATTATTGCATGTTAATCCAAAGACAAGGTACGCTAACATATATATAAAAGAGACTACATTACAATTGTAATAAGAAAATAACTTTATAAATAAAACATGAATAAGTAAGAATATAGATTTTTTTTTCAAATTTCTCCATCCCACTATTTAATTTTGATTCTACCCTAGTTGGATATTTTATTTCAATTTTGCCCCAATTGACAAAACCGAAAATGATATTGACTGTTTGTTCAAGAAAATGAAGAATCAATCATGGTTTGCTCAGAAAAGGTTTTGTACATGTCTGTCATCACATCGAACCAAGGATGTCATTCCCAATTTTTTTGAAACAAACCGCCAATGTCACTTAGTTTCGTAAACAGGGACAAAATCAAAATAAAATTGCCAAGTAGGTAAGAATTTAAACTAAATAGTGTAATGAGGGCAAATCGGAAACTAAATCAAGAATATACTATTCTAGGATCCTAGATCCTTTGGAAGACGAAGGCACTACAGTCTCATGGTTTTGGAGAAAACCATGAATTCTTCTAAGAAGACTACAAGAACTAAAGAGAGATGTTCCTCCCTAGCTTGAGTGTGAGTCGTATTATATTTCTTCTTTAGTGGTGTGTGTTGAAGTGCTGGGTAATCTGCTTTTATAGTGAGAAACGTAGAGCGAAAATGTATGGAATCAATTGCTTCCAAGGGGAGGAGGATATCCTCCATTAATCCTCGTCTTTAAGGCTCTCGCAACTCCGTACTCGGTCCGATTAACCGTAGGAGAAATTTGTACTCGGTCCGAGTAAGGGTACCCAGACCGAGTTAAAATAACAAAAAATATGTACTTGGATTGAGTAAGCATAATAAATGTTACAATCAGACTGAATAGGATTAGTGAGTATCTATACTCGGACTGAGTAGGTGCAATAAATGACAATATTCGGACCGAATAAGAATCCTTCTTCTCATACACTCGAGCTGAGTAGGGGAAAGAACTTCATTTCTTCAGCTAGTCCATTGCTTCGACAAGTAAATTCTACTTGACCGAGTAAATATTAACTTGATCATTTTCTTCGCTTCTTGCTCTGTTTTCAGTCCAAAACACTTCTTTTTCAATTTTTTCCACTATTTTAGGACTTTTTCCCATATGGAAAATAAAATTAGAAATACAGAGAAAAAATGATTCAGAGAATTCCGAAGTCACTAGTGGTTGGGGCAAGAGTAACATATTTGGGAGAATAAGGAGAATTGTAAGCACTGAAAATACATCTAAACTTCGCTTATAATGAATTTTATGTTAATAAAAGGTGACATTCGCGGAGAAAATGACTTTGTGTTATAAACATTTTGTAACCCTTTTGTGCAAAAGGGTATCCTAAAAAAATACTTGGATGAGCTCTTGGGTACATTTTGTCTATGGCATGACTTTTTATATAATGAAAACATTGACGTCAGAAAACTTTAAAATACTTATATGAGGGAACTGAGCCATAAAATTGACCAATATGGTGTCTTCCCTTGCAATATACAACAGAGGATAATCTGTTAATAATATAGGTTGCAGTGATGAAACATCTACCCAGGCTCGTACCTGAGTATTCATGGGTCCTGGGCAAGAGTAAAATAATGGGCCCTCTTAAAATACATGTTGTGTTTATATATATTAAGATATGAAATAAGCATGTAAAAGAATGTAGCCTAGTGGTTGGGCAGAAAGTAGTAATGCATAGGTTTGTTGATAGCATTTTTGCTTAACATTATATAAAAATATGACTATAGCTGCATTAGTTGGGCCCCGAATCTCGATGAGCTGCATGCTTGTGTAGAATGTTTGGCCCTGAAGCGTGATGGGTTATGGGCGGTCTCCCAGATGGGCTAGCTTCAGGGCCGGGCCTGTGTCTACCTAAAATAATTTTGTAACATTGGAGTGGAACCTCAATTCTCTTGCCACCTCAAGTTTGTGTCTATACTTGCGCTCTATAACTTTTGATTAGGAGTATAAGGACATATACTGTAATGAATGCAACCTCTTGTTAACAAAAACTGAGTAAGTCAATGGTGGAAAATTATATTCCATTGTCTTCAAAGATTATATTCTAGTGTGAAAATGATTAAATAAAGATCAAAGAGATTCTTCATCAATCATCTAGCTTCTCCATTTGTTTTCATCATATAAACCCATTCATGAACTCAACAATATATGGTCCCCATATAACACGGTGGATGAATTGAATTATGAACTGACATATATCTTGCTAGAGTGAAAATGTTGTTTAGTTTGTTTAGCCAAAGGGCATACTAAACATATTAACTTGAAATCTTCAGAAAAAATAATTGGTATGCATTGATGAAGTGTTGACAATGGACAGTGTCTAAATCTTTTATTCCATTGTAAGAAATCATTCGTTTTGGTGACCATATGAGATGCTTTACTAACTTCTCCTGTTGATAGCTGGTAAAGTCCATTAATTAACTCACCGATCCCTAAAGCAATCTGAAAAATTTAGTCAAGAAGCAAAAAACGATGATTAATAAAACTGACAACACAGATTGAGCCAAGTTTGAATTTACTAACCGATGGTAAAATAGAACTTAAAATTAGGTCAAACAAAACATCTTTTAAGGCCCGTTTACTGCTAACATTGCTAGCTTCTTTACACTCCACCTTTGTTATTAACCCATCACATAAGGTAACTGTACACATATAATTGAGTTTTACAACCTCATTTAGTAATGCTAAGTGTGGTGCGCTATGATAAGTTGCTCTACTAACTATGATCCACACAATATTAGCGACAAAAATAGTAGATAGATAGATTATACATACCATGTGCACCATTAACAACAATATTCTTGGCCTCAGAAATCAGTGTCAGCAACTTACATATTTGCTCTGAAGTAAATTGAGTTGTGTGACAGGTATATTACAGAATCCCTCACTGTCATATGATGTATTTGTCGCTACGTTATTAGTTGCAAGTCGTCCAGTGTTATTGTGGTGCTTTCTCTCTTCTTGCTTGTTACGTTTATAATTAGGTGGATACCTAATTATCTTGTAGCAGTTTTTCTTTGAGATGACTATTCATTGCGCAATGACTATTAGCTTGCAATTTTTAGTGCAATGTGTCTCTTTGGACTCATTTCATGGATTAGTTATCCAACGTAGATGGATTCTTCATGATGCTATAGGTTACCGGTTTGGTTCTCCATTAGGCGGTTGGTGTTCCTTATTCCATCTAGGGTAGAATGAGATTTTTTTCGAGGAGACCCGCTGGTCTCCCATGCTTTTCCCAGGATTTTTTTCCTACCAAGGCTCGAGCTCTTAGGTTAAAGAGTTCATTATGTTGCATGAAGCATTGGCATTGGAACTGAATCTCCTCGACATACAAAAGTGCTTGGTGAATGTAGTCTGGGATAATAGTTGTAAAGACACAACTATACGAAAAGGCAGCCTTTCTTGAGAGTTAAAGGATTCCTCATTCTCAAGGTTGGTTAATCTGTAGCAAGTCAAGTTTTCCCTTGCCAACCACACTGAGTTCGTGGGCATAAATCTCGCCCGCAACTCCTTAGTCAATTCTTCCCATAATTTGATCCCCGAATTTCCCGAGCGTTCATCCTCTACCTGCCTTTCACGCCACCACAGTTTAGCATCGTCTGTCAAATACATACAGGCAATGTTTACCATGTCCTGATCCGAGATGCCTGCTGCCAGAAAATATTGCTCCATATCCCAAAGAAAATTTTCCAGCGCCTTCGCATTCCTTGTCCCATTAAATGCTTTCGGATCAGGTACCTTGTGCGTCACTCTCGCAGGGCCTGCCCCGACTGTTGCTCCAGGGCCCGCGCCGCTGCTCGTAGGCCAACAATGACTAACTTCACGATAGCCAAGTCCTTTTCCAGATTCCCGTATCGCTCGATGATACCCGTACGCTGCTCCAAGCAGCCCGTAAGATGCTCCCTTAGTTCGCCCTCGATCTCAGCGACCTTCTCCGTCACTTTGCCGAGGATTTCAGTGATGGAATGCTCCGAGGGTTCTCCAAGTCTCTTCTCAAGCA
This sequence comes from Kalanchoe fedtschenkoi, assembly GCA_002312845.1. NCBI lineage: Eukaryota > Viridiplantae > Streptophyta > Magnoliopsida > Saxifragales > Crassulaceae > Kalanchoe > Kalanchoe fedtschenkoi. The sequence continues at coordinate 2,427,602 of NQLW01000053.1, read as the reverse complement.
GAGAGACTCTCTCTTCCATACTCTTGTCCGACATAGTTCTCACGAACTACGTGTTGTTGCCGAATTCCACCCGAATTCGAACTTGCTCTGCCAACTGGTGCCGAACTCCGCCTTGAATTCGAACCGGCTCTAGATGCCAATTATCACGGGACTTCTCGCCAATCCTTTGGTCGGGGTTGGGAGAAGAGGATCCGTGCAGCGTCAAGACCTCTGTGCCTTGACCAGCCTTCCCGGGGTCTAATCCAAAAGGACTAGATGAGTGCACAACGGATAAGTTAAGTGTTTGGACAAGAGAAATGGAGAGAGTTCGTGGATGGCTTATTTCGCCTACAAGATACACTATTTATACATGAAGATCCCGAAGGGATGCATCCTTTCCTAAGATATGCATCCTTAGCCGAAAGGGTGCCTTCGCACCTCTTCACCCAAATGCTTCCCCCTTGGACGCTTGGACTGGAAACCTTCCCCTTGCAGCGTAACCGCCGCCCAAAACCCCTTGCTTTGCTCCAAAGACGCCTCTGACTTGGCGCCCAGAAAATCGGCCGACGCGCCCAACTGATCCAGCCCGACCCAGGGCTGATCATGGCTTGATCCGGGGCCTCTCGCCCGGATTCTGCGCTGATCCTCGCTGACCCGCGCCTCACCTCTGCCGACTCGAGGCTCTCACCTCGCTGCCTCGCCTCGCTGACCCGAGGCCTACCTCGCGCCTCGCCAAGGCCCCGCGCCTTGGCCTTGCGGGCTAGCTCGCCCGCCTGATCCGAATCTGCCTTCATGATCTCGAGCTGATCCGGATAAGTCTGAAACTTATCCAGATCCTCCGACTTTAGGGGCGTGACACCTTGGCACCATTATATTCCTTCAACTTGAAGTAGACATGCCTGTCCCATCTTCACAGTTTGGGCATCACTAGCACAGATTGCTGAAGTCGCATTCATGATAAGTCCACCGCTTGTAGTAAACTCTTTCTGTAATTCATATATAGCTACCATATTAGGCCTCATCCAAATTAGAGAACTCTCTTAAATCTAAGATTTGATTCAGAATATGGCTATGTCTTCAATTTCGTCCCATTTAGAAAGACATTATGTAATCTTCTTCTTTTGCTTTACTATTCATCTACTATTCATCCGATCAGCGAAAAGTGCACCAAGCTCATCTCAAAGTTTGATGAGTTTCCCCTAGTACAGAGAAATTTGCATATCTTCTTGAGTTATAGTGTAAATTTCTATTCAAAGAGAGAAAGTCCTGAAATTATGTGAGCTAGTTTAACGCTTGTTCAACATTTTCAAAGACATCATGATGTTTTTTGAATGGAAATTCCTCCCAAATTTCCTTTAGTTAATGAGGATATGAACTAGATCATCACAATATCATCGTAATTCCACTTCCGCGAGCATATCGAATCAGAAGATGAAAGTTTACGCACTTCTTTGCGAACAAAACCTAGCTTTAATATTTGACAAAGGGTTAACTCTATGAATTTTATAAGAATTGAAATTCCTGAATCCGACAAGAACTAAAAGGAAGCATATCGTCTCATTAGGACTATGTATAATAGATTATCAACAAAAACATGCACAACTCTATTTTCCAGATTCATTATCGCTATCGACATTTAAATTTGACATGTCAACATAAAAAAGAAACAACCAGAGCTTGATATGAGGTAATAAAAGAGCTAAGATAATAATAAGAGTTATGGACGAATGCAAGCTCTGATACTGTACGAAATTGCGCATAAAAGGACGCCGAAGTTGATTGGAAACTCATTGGAATCAGAAAAGGATGGATGCTTTTAGTGAGAGAAAAATATTATTCCATTGTATCTTTTAGGGCAAAAATCTTAAAAGAGCCATGAACTATCGCTTCTTACCCAATTACTATCCGAACTACCACAATTACCAAATAAGATGCAAACCTTTACTTTTTCTTAACATCGTTAACAAAAATTAAACTTTGTTAGTGAACATTAACATTGTTAAATAATTTTCTATTTGACATTAAGACAATATAAAAAACAAATCGTAGACCCCACAGAAATCCTTCACTCTTGTCTCATGCTCGATCTTCGGCTCCATCAATGTTGGCGTCCGCATGCGTTTTGTCATCTATCCATCCCCAAAATTACCGCATCTGATTATCTATAGGCAATTGGGATAGGATTTTTACCAATCCCAATCAAACAATCTCTCCACTTCAAGTTAAAAGTCATCGTCTCATCTATTTTAACACGACACTTTCCACTTTCTACAACCCCATCCACAAACAATAAAAGGAAAAGTTAAACCTCTATTTTGTTAAAAAAAGTCATCGTATCAATATAAGCTTAAGCTTACGTCCTACCCCAAATCAAAAGGACTTCTTATCCCACCCTGTTTTCTTACCGACATTAACTCATCCGCAAAGCTCCCTTTTAGTATCATTTTTTCTTCCAAGAACACCAAAGGCTTATTCTCCACATTTTTGGTGTATGACACCAACTCCTCTGGTTTGACCCACAAGCTGATCTCATTTTTGATGATTTCTGGGTCATCACTGCCATGGATGCCATTTCTTCCAATCACGATGGCTAGGTCAACTTGGAGGGTTCCGGGCTCTGACTTCTGTGGATCAGTCACCCCGACGAGCTTGCGACCAGACCATTACTAAGATAGGACTACAACTAAGGAAGTTGCACAACTGTTGAAAAATGGTTGCTCCTTTAAATCATGATAATGCTTCTCACCAAAAATATTTAGAAGGAATCACTAGTTTTAATAATCATAAGTTTGAATCCCTTTCGCTCGAAACACGATATAATTTCTGCAATCAATCCCCTTTAAAAACCATTTGGCTTGATCACAAGGAAGGTGAGCTGTCATGACAAGAAAAATAAAGATCGCGATGACGTTTGACTTTTCTTTTGACTTTTAGTCAAACAAGCCTCGACAAAGAAAAATCAAAGTCAACTATTCAAAATACTAGCTGAATAAAAAAATATTTTAATTTTCAAACTAAAGTGACCTCAAGATCCTTCCTAAATATAATGGAGAGAAAACTAAAGAAATGACGGAGTAACAAAAATTAAATAACTACTAACTGAAAAAAATTGACTGAAGACTAGCTGGTACGGTACAAGAGAACTCGTTCGCAGCTAACCCAGACAATGTCGCTACTAATTGATTATTGATCTGAAAAGAGAAAAATTTAAATATTGCGGGGAGTTAGAAGACCTAGTGAGTAGACAACTCGCTAAGTATTTTAAAACGTCCAAGGAGGTTATTTTATTTTAATTAATTGATTAATATTTTATTCATCATGTACGGCTCGCTCACCATTCATACTTTTATTAAGTACATGTGGGGTCATTTATTATTTTATGGACACATATATATATATATATATCTTATCTCACATTAAAATGGCATATATCAAATGCATATATGCATGCGTGATGCACAAACATGAATTGTGAGGCCTTTCTGGCTAGACAGTCATCACAGCCCATCCAAATAATAAATCTTTTATATATCAGAACGCACTATCTTTTCGTGTAAACAGAACATCGCATACATGATGCAACGTGTATGCATGAATGAATGCTCAATATGACAATTTAATATGTCATTTATATATTATATCCAATATGGTTTATTAATAATCACATATTTAATTTTGTATGAAAAGTAGGAATAATTTACTCACATTTTCTGAGCAAGTTTAAAAATCCATAGAGATCTCGAGTACTAAAAATGCTCCAAATATAACCCACCTTACGCACTGGTTATGACTTTAATGGCCTTCATTACTTTCTAGAAGAGGCGGTTTAGATGCGCTCAAACTATTGTGACAGGCACATTTTCATCAAGTCATGGCCAGCTCGAAGCAGGAATATTACGCTGGCCAATCCAGCCAGGGCGTGATGAATTTCTCAGACGACACATATTTTATCTTTTGAGACATCCGAGGACTCCGAACAGAAAATTAGAGGAAACTAGGTTACCAAGGACACAAAATTTTAAGTAATAAAGGGACATTAGAGTACTACACCTACGGTCATGTGGTTGTCTAGCAGAGACGATGACACAGAATTCCATTAAGACAAGCTACAATACGAATCTGGAGGGGTTGTTGTCAACTATAAAAATTCGACTCAGATCCCTTAAAATGAATGTCAGATGCTTCATATGTTCTCGATGCTCTCTTAATTTTAAGATTGGCTGTAAATAAATGCTAGTTTTGTTAAGTTGTTTTGAGGAATTCTGGCAATCTAGAACGTTCAAGCACTAACAGTACAATTGATTGTAGGCTCGCTCTCTCTTCCCTTTTCAGACAATATGCATTCCAAGTCAAAGCAAGTGATAACAACTTTTATGCCTTGCTTGCGAAGACCAGCTAGTAAATTTAAGGCCTTAAACACACAAACTGGAGTTTCATCCATGTCAAGAACATTGTGAGCTTCTCCAGCCGTTTGTTGCTACTCACGGCAGGCAGAACCAGTTCATCATGCTCTAGCAAACTCAACATCAGGAGAAGAACTAAAACTAGGCACAGACGTGGCTAGAAACAATTGACCATATCCACAATCAAGAACACAAACCACTCATATACTCTCTGTCCTCAAGTTGAATTCACGAGTGGTCACCGAGTCAAAATCAACTCAGCAAGAGGCCTTCTTCATCCATCAGTAAATGATTAATCGATGGATCAAAATCCAGCCTTTATGATCCATGGATAAGAGATGCGGGGGAGGGTTTGTAGATGGAGAAGAGATGAGATGTGGGTGGGGTTTGAAGATGGGTAGAAGGTGCTGTTGCTGCTCTTTCTTCATAGTTGTAGGTTTTAATTAATTAATTATTTATTTTTTCAAAGACCCAGCCCAATATCATTCCTAGAACTAAAATTGTTTTTACCATTTTTTTTGAGGCATTACATGCGCTCCATCTCAGCAACATGCACCTTATGATCTTTTAGCTTGTATACTGCAAGAGAAAATACAAGAACACCTGAGATCCATACTCTAGATACATTACCAGATTTGATCCTCAATAGAAATGAAGCTAAAGCTGGCGCACTATTTCTGAATGATTTGGCTCATACAACAGCAACATCTACAACTCTTCCCTCAACGAAGAGGTTGGAGGTCTTGGAAGCGAAAAATGAGAGACTTAGCGGCTCTAGAAGCGGATCAGCAAATGTGGGGGATCATCTTCGATACAAATTTAGAACAGTGAAGAAGTGTTAAGTGAGGTTATTTTGTTGGGATTGATAAAAACCCTACCCCCTAATTGTCTGGAAATGATTGGACGTGGCCATTCTGGGGATGAGTAGATGACAGACCCATGCGGAAGCCGACGGTGATAGAGCCGAAAGATCGAGCAGAAGATAAGAATGGAGGATTTTCGTGGGGCCCACAATTTGTTTTTTTATTGTCTTAATGTCAAATTGAAAATAATTTAACAATGTTTAATGTTCACTAACGGAGTTTACTTTGCGTTAGCGGTGTTAAGAAAAGTAACGAATTGAATCTTATTTACTATTATGTTAGTTCTGACCGTAATTTGATAAGAAATGATAATTCAAAATCCCTTTAGAATTTTTCCCTTTTACTATAACGAACAACACATATTTAAACATTAAAAATACACTCGCACCTCTTTAGACAATTTTTCAGACTAGAGCCCTGAAGACACCTATCCTAATTAGCATGCGTAAATCACAAGGAATAAAAACATTAACTAATTAAAATTCCTTCCACGCGATATGATATGTAAAACAATAATCTCATTAATGATATTTTGATAAAATGACTCCCACTCATTTTGTATAACAATTGGATTGCATAAACAAATCAAGAATCTGCAATTTTCATCCTCTATACGACGTCGTCAAAAATGAATTTACTCGTAGTGCATCGACGTTTCAATCTTGGCCTGTAGTCGTTACGAATTGTTGGATAGAGAGTGGAGCAGAAGTAACACCGTGGAGATCCGCGGAGAGGTAGGTGGCTCCGTTCCCCAAATTTCGCATGTCTGCGAATTTTATTGGGCGTACGAAAGTGAAGCATCACTCCGTCGATAAGATTCGGTTACTTTGCTGCGTTCCTCTGCTACTTCTTATGTGTTCTTTGATTTGATTATCCGATTGACCACAGATAAATATCTAAAGACGACGCACTTATGGAAGTGAAGGAAGAGGCCGTTGATGTGAGTTTCTCTTCTATTTTGATTCTCTGCCTTCTTTTTCAGCTCACCCACTATTACATTTTTTTTAGGGATTTGTCTTGTTTCAGTGAATTTCACATGGATTTATACTAGGCTGTTGTTTTGATAGATGCTGTGTGCTTTATCTGAATAATTACATTCTGCTGTTAGTCGATGTTTTACGGATTTCATATCATCAATTGCAGATTGTACCATTTGATCCATCTAAGAAAAAGAAGAAGAAGAAGGTGGTTGTTCAGGAACCCCTTGATGACTCTCTGGACACTGTCACTGAAAAAACTGAAAATTTGGCCAGTATGTCACACAATTCTCCAGACATGGCAACTGTTGTTAGCCAGCTCGTGTACTATGTCTTGTTTTGTTTTTGGCTGCAGTTTCCGATGGGGTGGAGAATGCTTTTGTTGGTTTGAAGAAAAAGAAGAAAAAGCCAGTATGTTTTAAGAGCCTGCCCAACAAAATTATCATAACATGGTAATGTCATGGTGTACGAAAAATCACTGTGTATGCTTTGTAGGTGGAAGCTGATATACTCAATGAAGAAACTGCTGAGCCAGAAGAGGACTTGGATGGTAAAGTATCACTTATAGACTGTTGCAAATGCCACTTTTACTCTCAGTTACAGTAAAAAAATTCACTTGCAGGAGATGAGCAAGAGGGGGATGGCATTGCTCTACAAAGATACCCTTGGGAAGGATCGGAGAGAGATTACAAGTATGAGGAGGTATGTTGGTGATGCTCTCACCATAATATACAATTATCAGCACGATCATTACTTGTTTGATATTTTTTATGTAACTAAAGGTTTCGATGAACTTGTATTTGTTTCATTTATAGTGTTGACTTCATGATGATTGATGGAATATTGACCATGCAAATGACACACTCCGTATGCATTAGTGACACATAGTTACTGCCCTAGTATTAATTGTTTAAGGTCAAAGTAAAATCAAATTTAGAAATTCTTCTTTGGGTGAGATGGTATTGAACTTATGAACTAATTTTTATTTTCCACCTTTGAGAAAATAATGTAATTCCTAAATGTCACACTTTGTCTTTCTTCTTGTGATAAAGACCACTATGATGTTCTCAAAGTAAGAACAGAATGTTTGTGTATGTTTTTTGTATAAATTTTGTACTTGGTTGTGGTTTTGATATAAACTCGCCAATCATGTGACACCTAGTTCCTATTCTCTTTAAACCCTATCTCTGATGTAGTTTGACTTTTCCACAGCTTCTAAGTAGAGTTTTCAACATTCTCCGAGAAAATAATCCGGAGCTTGCCGGAGATAGGCGCAGGACAGTTATGAGACCACCACAAGTTCTCCGAGAAGGAACTAAGAAGACTGTCTTTGTGAACTTTATGGATCTTTGCAAGACGTATGATCTTTCTCTTGTTTCCTATTCTTGCTAGGTTATTGGGTCTTTTGTTGGGAGGTAATTGAAGTATGATCGTTATTACTAATTCATAAAAGAATATATCTTGCTGTGTGCAGAATGCATAGACAGCCAGAACATGTCATGACGTTCTTGCTCGCTGAAATGGGAACAAGTGGTTCTCTTGATGGGCAGCAACGGTTGGTTGTAAAGGGTCGATTTGCTCCTAAAAATTTTGAAGGGATTCTCCGAAGATACATCAGTGAGTTGCTTGTTAATTGCTACACACAACGCACACATTTCACATTTACTTTTAGTTTATGCACCATTGAAGTTGACTGATGGAATAAAGTTCTGAAAGTGATCAAGAACATGGGTTTCATTATCTTAATGACTGAGAGCTTACTCAGAATTACATATCTATGTGACTAAAAGCAAAACTGATGGCACCTGACACCTATGTAGATGATCATCAAACTGTCAGATGACTAAATATGCACGTGCATATATACTTTGTGTCTTATCATTTTGAGTTAAATTTCATATATATGAGAATACTAGTGTTGGTAATTTTCCCTTGTGTTTAATTGCGAGAATCAGATACATTAATGGTCATTTTGCATTGGAACATTCATGAAAACCATAAATCCATTAGTCGAGACTGAATGGCTGATGATTCATGTTTGTAGATGAATATGTTATTTGCAATGGCTGCAAAAGTCCTGATACAATTCTGTCTAAGGAAAATCGTCTCTTCTTTCTCAGATGTGAACAGGTATCTTACTGAACATGGCTTGTTGATTTATTTGCTTCTGAATAGACATGTTATAGAAAATAATATGGGCATATGCTTGTTTATTACTTGTGACTTTGTCATCATGGAGTTGATACTTTAACTACATACACCTTCGTGTAACTTTGGACCAACCTTAAGGCTCTGATTGGTTTAGGGAAAATGAGAGGGAAAGGACAATTTCATGTTTGGTTTAAGAAAAGTTTGTGGGAAAGAAAATTAGTTGAAAAATTAGAAGGAAAGTTCGGGGAATTGCATGTTTAGTTTAAGGAAAGTTTGTGAGAAAGAAAATTAGAAGGAAAGTTAAGTCAAATTAAAGAGTGTTTTCACACTTTTCTTTCAATCTGTTCCAAACCAAACAAAGAAACATAAAATGGATTCCATAAAGATTTCAGTTTCCTTCCCAGTTTCCTTTACCTCAAATTTTCCCTAAGCCAAAGACAGTCTAAGTGGAAAACCTGGAACTTTCTGGTTGAATAGATAATGACTTATGCAGGACAGTCTATTTTTGGGTTCTTTCATTTGAGCTTGTACATAACCATTTTGTCATGTTTGAATCTCTGGCAGTTCAGAAAAATGATAGGTAGTGGAAAACCTTCTGTCAATATTGTAACTCACAAGGTGTAACGAATTAATACTTGTTTATTAATGGAGAAATGCTGAGTGGTGGGGGTGGGCTAGTGTTTTGATCTTCCGACTGCTTTAGCACCAATGAATGCAAGTACTCAATCAATACTCAGCTCCCTTTTAATTTATGATAATTTTGGTCTCTGTTTTCATTTACAGTGTGGCTCTGGAAGGTCTGTGGCTCCAATCAAAGCTGGGTTTGTTGCACGAGTTGGGCGTCGTAAAGCTGATGCATGATGAAGCAATCTTAAATAAATCATCCATGTGTTATGGTTTCACACACAAGTTGTTGCTTCCTGTTTTGAGTTTTATATTGTCAGCTTTCTGTGTAAAGATTGCCAGTTGAATCTGTGGGCTTCCTGGGTTGAGCCCGATTGAAACAGTGTGTGGCGATTTTGCCTTAAAAGCCTGCAATGTATGAGTTTTGACATCTTCAGACATGCTTTTGATTGTTTATATCTCAGATAATTTAATCCGTCTTCCCATCCTTGCATTAGGTAGTAACAGACAGAAATCAGCATCATGAAATACCTAACAATGACGGCAGTAAGAATTGAATTGTCATATTGAATCGCAAACACCACATTCCACGTGTCCCAGTTTTGATCCATCTGGCTTTCTTTCAAAACCAGTTAACTCCAAAGATCCTCTCAATTCTGCGTGGAGTCCAACTGAAGAAGCTCCACTGTGGTATTCAGAAGGATCCAGGTCACCTTTCCTTTGCACTTCTGTTAGTCCTTAGGCGGTTTTCTAATTGATTCACATATGAACGAGAGCCGAGCTTGTGCCGCACCTTTTTGGTGCTCAAGTAAGTCCTGTTATTATAGGTTGTTGCTTTTATCTTGTTATATTACATTCATTTTTATGAATTGCACAACACTTTATAAGACTTTAGATTATAATTGCCGCAATGACTCATGAGCATGAGGATGATGATGATTAGTGTAGTTTTTAGGCAATAATATTTTCTTTGCTTTGAAGCCTGTGGATACTTGATGAACAATACTCCCTTTAACACTTCTCTTCTCCTCACTATAAGAAATTCCTTTCTTGTCAAGAAAATACTTACGAATTCTTATAAAGGTATTCAGATCAATTGTACTGAGTTTGGTAGTTCGGAGAGTCAGTGACCACACCATGGACACTTGTTTCAGGTTTAGGGCAACTATATCACTCGCCATTTTAATGGTTATTACCGGAATGTCATCATGCTCTAATGCCCATGTTGCTGTTGAAGAAGATGATGGGGCTGTTGAAGCATTAGCGGAAACTGCACACAGTGATTTGTTAGATTCTTGCCTGAATCATGGATGCTGTTGATCAATTATACGTACATATTTAAGAGGTATTGAAAATGTGTGTTTGCACTAATACCAATTTCTTGTGCAGGGTTTTCGACCTAGAGATGGAAGAAGATGCATGGCTCACGGTCCAAAAAAAGGGTCACCAGTTTGTGGTTAACGATAAGCCTTTTTATGTCAATGGTTTCAACACTTACTGGCTGATGGTGTTTGCCGCGGATCAATCCACTAGAGGGAAGGTTACTGATGTCTTCAAGCAGGCATCAACTATAGGCCTGACCGTGTGCAGGACTTGGGCTTTCAATGATGGTCAGTGGCGTGCACTTCAGAAGTCCCCTTCTGTATATGATGAGACAGTCTTTCAGGTAATCTTTTTCTCTGGAAGTTCCATTTGAGTTTGACTTTACGGGGTTTAGTCTTAAGTGAGCAGTTTTTTGGAAAAGACAGTCTAAGGATTGACTGGTTCAAGCTGAATACAAGAATTGATCCAGTCTAAGAACCAACAGGCCCAAGGTCAACAAAACAAAAGGACGAATTACACTGGCAGCAGCCAGAACTAGCAGCCAGATCAATCTGAATTCTGCTTGCATAGTCGATGACTGAGCTAACCATTCACCTCATATAGACATATCAGCTTCAGCTGAACAAAAAACACAAAAAGCGCTCAGCAGAATGAGGGCATGATTCGTATCTGGCTGCACCATGCTCTATTCCTCAGGGTATCCTTGATTTTCTGAATTCATTTTCATTTTGAAACTGGATTGTTCGCACAGTTTTGCTTCTGGGACATTCTTGTCCCAGAATATGTTTTGGTTCCTTGCTATCCAGACCTCATAAATAGCTAGATTGAGCGCATGTCTCCAGCAGCTTTCCTGTTGGAATTCCCCGCACAAGCCATGTTAATCAAATTAGTAATACTCTCCACCCTGTTGCTGGGAAGATTTAATGTGATTGTGCGGAACACTTGCTTGCAAATCTCCCTAGCAACTGGACACTAAAAGAACAGATGATGGGATAAAATCATGATGCAAGAGGTGCTGTGTCTTAAGGGCTGCCCATTGACACCCGGAATCTATTTATAAAAGGTGGGGTTCTTCGTTTCAAATAAATTATATATTAGCTAATGAATGTTTATCTTTGAATATCACAGGCTCTGGACTTCGTAGTGACTGAAGCAAAAAAATATAAGATCAGGTTGGTATTATCCCTAGTGAACAATTGGGATGCATATGGTGGGAAGCCGCAGTATGTTAAATGGGGAAAAGATGCAGGCCTTAACTTGACTTCTGATGACGACTTCTTCTCCCATCCAACTCTCAAGGGCTACTACAAAACTCATGTTCAGGCAAACCCTCTTCCTTTGACAACCATATTTACCTAGAATTTAAACAGTTGATATGGTACAATAATATTTCTCCTTCTCCAAAGAAGTTTGTATTTAAAACTTAGTTTGACATTTTTGCATGTAGACGATATTGAACAGAGTGAATACATTCACAAACGTATCTTACAAGGATGATCCTACGATCTTTGCTTGGGAACTGATGAACGAGGCGAGATGCGCTTCAGATCCATCAGGAGATGTGCTGCAGGTAGTAAGTCCCCTCCAGTTATGGAGGAGTACTTCTCCTCAATTGTCTCCTGGTTAAATACACAATTATTTGTAAATCAGAAAAAACTGGAACCTATTCTAATCCATTTTAGGCATGGATAGAAGAAATGGCCATGTTTGTGAAAAGTGTTGATCCAAAGCATATGGTGGAGATTGGGTTAGAGGGGTTCTATGGCCCTTCAACACCAAACAGAGTTCAGTACAACCCAAATACTTATGCTCAGCAAGTTGGAACTGACTTCATACGGAACCATCAAGTTTTGGGTGTTGATTATGCCTCCGTTCACATGTACCCAGATTCCTGGTAAGCATCTCCATCTAAGGGAAACTCTAGGAAGAGATCAGACAAGCATTATTTGCCACCTACAAAAATTACAATTTGGATTCTTTATTTTTAAAATAATTCTGTCTTGACATCTTGTCTGTTTTGACGTGCTATAGGGTATCCCAGACTGTATCAGCTGTGCAATACTCCTTCGTGAAAAAATGGATGCAATCCCACATAGTCGACGCTGAAAAAATACTTGAAATGCCGGTTGTTTTTGGTGAATTTGGCATCTCATCGCATGACCAGGGCTATAATACATCATTTCGTGATGCAATCTACAGCTTGGTGTACAAAGAGTTACTCAACTCTACCAGAAAGGGAGGAAGTGGTGCAGGGAGTCTCATGTGGCAGCTCTTTCCTGATGGAACGGAATACATGGATGACGGATATGCTGTCGTCCTTTCCAAATCCTCTTCTCTTTCGAATATCATTTCACTCCACTCTACCAGGCTTATGCTGTTCAACACACTGTGTAACTGGAAATGCCGATGGGGCTGTAGGAAAAGAAAATCAGTTGACACTTTCCTCTACCACGAAGAGCTGTGACTTCCATCACAACTATTTGTGGTTTGCAGATGACACGTCCATTATTCTTCCTGTCATCACTCTCGGAACCTTTGCGGGGATACATGGGAAGTCCTATGTAAATTATATAATGGGTGTGTCGTTTTAATATCATTAAGATGGTGATCCTCACGGTATAATGAAATATTCAGGAGCTTCAACTCTTCATTTTTTCTTCCACGTTCAAAATTAGTCCGCAAATTAATTGATGTCCAAAATTATTTGACAATGAGAGGATAGTTTCAACAGATATAGCTGTGAATGTGGTCAAGAGTTACCCTAAGGCTGTGCTTGGTTTAGAAAAAAAGTTGGTGTAAAGGAAAATTTGATAGAAAATTGATAAAATTTAATGTTTGGTTTAGATGAAAAATATTACGGAAAGAAAATTAAATGAAAAATGTGATTCTAACTCTTCATCTTCAAACAAGTTCAATGCATGTGACTGAGATACAGATGATTCACTTGGCAAGTGTTGTAAAGCTAGCCTCCTTACGAGTTGTGCCCAACTTCATATCAATTAATATGACTTGACATCAAAATATGTAGATGAAGACATATACAAGAGTCAATGAATACTCTCTCCCTGCATTCTGGATAGAAGATGAAGTAACGTATAAATGATAGGCACACAGATCCTTGGCAAAATGTCTATAAATGGTAGTTTCATATAAATTGTAATAGTGTAGGCAGGTTTAAAGAGGTATTTTATTTTTTATGATGGCTAGAATATTTTGGTTGGAGAAATCCTCCATGTCCCCTGTCCCCTGTCCCATAGCTTTTAGTTGAGCCTTGTCCATGCCAAGCATGTTTTGTTGGAACTCAAGTTCAAAGTTTGTAAAGTTGGCACAGTAACAATGATAATCCCACTCTTTTCGAAATTCAACATATCTTTTTCCAAAAATAAAAATATGAACTATTACTTAAAAAGTTTATGTTTTAAATTAATCAAATTGATGGACTGTGATTTACTGTTTCCACAATCTAATCTTAAGCCACAACCCGTTTATAAAATTCTCTTTAAGTGGGGTTTGCTCTCTCTCTTACTTTTTTTTGGGGAAAGTACGCCAATATGGTCATAATGAGGAGCGGGGCTTTGCATCTGACATTTGTGGGCTTCCCTCTTTGAGAACCTGCATTATGTCCTTTTTGAGCAATAAATTCCTCCGGCCGAAGGCTAGTGGTAGATGATCTCGCGGAGCTTTTATAGAAGGATAGCCTAGTGTGCAAGCACAACAATGAACCGCGACAACCTTCAGACAACCTATCTAAAATAAGGGAGAGATCCTTCTTTGAAATGGGAGAATCAACTTGCTGGCAGATCTCGATTCTAGCTTCCCACATCGTGAGCCCAACGTAAGGCTTTAAGCTCATTTAGAGTTAGCCATCTGTTCCAATAAAAATAACATGATTAGGCTGGAGATCTACCAACTAGTAGGAACAAACGTTCAGTGCTCTTATACCAAGCGGTGAGACTTTTGATCTTGTAGAGCGTCTTACTAGAGTTTCTTATGTATTAAGAAAGTTTTGAGGGATCTTCTAACGATCCTCTGGTAAAAAAATGGATGTCATTGAGATCGTAGTCAATGATCGTCAACAAACTTTAGCTATTCGTTGGATCTTCGAAGTTTCTTTCCTTGCAATAAGTCTCCTTTCATAGAGTTATTATGCAGAAGTGCGAGTGTGGGCCAATTCTTTCGACTCAGTTTTATAGTTCAAAACCTTCGTGACAGGAACAAGAAGCTCTAATGCAACTTATCCTACCTAATGCGTTAGAGTGAATGGGATCACAGATAACAGGGCTTCAATAATTTTTTTCATAGTTTTGAACATAAAAATAAAGGGGGTCGTGTACTGATATTCTATAAAATAAAATCAGTCAAAAGTTCCAGACAAATGACAAAAAATAACTTTATCAGATCTCCAATTGAAGATTTGCATAATTGAGTCTGCTATATCCAATGCGTAACCATAAAACTTATTTTCTCTAAAATTTCAGCTAAATTATTGCTACATTCATTTGTAATGTGGTTTATGTTTCATTTTTATGTTGATATATGAGAACAAGTAGGGGTACAACCGTCCAGATCCAGACCAGAATAGGCATGGATGATATTCAAAATTCACTTTTTTGCCGGATTGAAGAATGGATCAGTCAAAAATCAGTCCAAACCAGAATTAAGAAAAGATAATATAATCTTATTATTATAATACAGTTATTTTTTATTTGATAATCATTGTGCTCTTCTTTTCTCATATAGTCCACTTATAATAAAATCAGTAAAATAACATAATCAGATTGAATACAAATATTGCTAAACATAACTTAAAATGGGTGATCCATGTGGTCAAATAGTTGTTGTTTTTGAGTCACTTGATTAAGATTTATTAAAATGTTCTGCATAACTCTTGAGAGGTGAGCCACTCTTTAATTGTTGTATTCGCAACTCTTCAATTGTCTTTGTTCGCATCATACATGATGTCATTATAGGTAGGTTCATTTTCTTCTAAATCTGTGGAAAATAGAAAAAAACTCATTAGTAATTAGTCATGCCTCATATTTATTGCTAATTCATAATTCATTAGTGCAGTACATTTACAACAAAGAAAAATGTGTGCAGTACAATAAACTTCACGCTAAGTTACTGGAAAACCTAACCAAAATAAATAGCAATAATGCAACACAGCAAGCAAGCATAATAAAAATCAGAGTTTATAGTAAATTAGTGTAGTGTTTTGTATCTTTCTATGATTTCAATGACAAAATACAAAATTGAACAGCTACAAAGGAACAAAATAACGAACAACACTGTTGGGCAAGAACACAAATGAACAACAACAACATATTTTCTGCTCACATGCCAATAATATTCATGATTCACCAACAAAAATGAAGTCACTAATATTATATTTGCAGTGTGCAGCAAATAACTAACAACTTGTATATTTCACCATAGCAACAATAATTATATATTTTGCAACTAACTACTTAGGACAGCGAGTTGTAGTTTTTAAATACTATGGATGATAACTTACAATTATAATACTTATGAGACCAGATTTGACTGTCTTATTTATGCTTAACTCATCTAATTATTGACCGTTCTTGAGTATTGATTGATGGTTTTAGCTAGTTTTTGTATTTCAGGCTTATTTTAGGTCTTAATGCGAAAAATGCTAAAACATACAGTTTTAAGCATAATTCAGACAAAGAAAGAAAATCGGACAAAAGACAGTATTCAACCAAGCACAAAACCTACATGCAAGGTTCATTGCCGCGCACGCAGTAGGAACTGACACTTGTCATAAAGAAAGGAAGGAAAGGAGATAATGCGGTTGGATTGTCACCTGAGCGCGGGAGCTGTAGTATTCCAAACTGTTCTACAGAATGTTTCCAATTTTCGAGGAGCATATCTTTTGGCTAAAATGTCCGATGTACATGATTCAAACTGCTATGGAAAGGTCAGATGATTATTTACAAGTTTTCATGAGAAGCTAGAGCCTAATTATCGATGCATAACTGTCAAAATCATCGATGAAGTTTATGGGCAGATAAGCTTCCTAAATTAGTTTTATCTTGATTCTGATTTTCATAAGCCGAAGAAATCCGAAGCTCATCGATATATCCTGAAGATTTACATGAAAAATAAGCCTAAATTTGTAGCTTAACATCTAAGCTACCACACTCATATACACAGATGGTTTAGCTAAGGAGAAATCATCATCGAAGTAGCGGTAAGTCAATTGTAGGAAGTTGGTGAGCTGCAGACCTAGAGTTCAAGGCCAAATCTCAAATCTAGTTCATCATCAAAGGAGAATTGAAAAGCAGCAAGGGAGTTCAGCTTAGCATAGGTTTGAGTAAAATTGTAGCTACTACTATTGTGCTTGTATCTATGTCTATGTCCTCTAGTGACTAAACTCTCTTATGTAGTTCAGGTGCTGTAAAGTTGTGATGATTATTATGAGATAATTTGTGCTTAAAAATTTTATTTATGTTGATATTGTTACTGCAAAAAATCTAAATGATTTCATTAATGTACATGACAAACTAATGTGTCTATTGCATAATTGCATGCAGCCTAGACGCTTAGATATAATTGTGAGGTGAAAGCTCACTACCAATTAGATAAAGCATACATAGTTACATATCCTAAGTTCTGTGAAAGCATTCTAACTTAGTCTGAATTCTCTATCACAGTAGCCCAACTGCGCATGTCTTCTTGCTAGACAAACAACCTACTAGAGCAAGTTAGACAGATAAAATTCATACCATGACTTAAGAGTATGATGAATGTAGAATGGAAGGAATTATTTACTCTCTAAAAATATAAGATGTACATTTTGCCGAGTTCAGTGTATGAACAGAATTTAATCTTTCGTATCAATGATCGATAATCTCACAAGTTATGGCCACCTGAACTACAGGCTTTTCTGTATGATTTCCTATCTAATTATCCTATTACTTCCATATATATGAAATCAGAATCTGTATCTTTTATTTTGTTTACGTTGTCTAGTTATTAGAGCTCACAACTCACTATCTGTGAATCGACCCTGTACTTACTACTTGCTATTGAGGCTAGACATTGTAAGCTTATTTGCATAGGACACCTCAACGACAGTTCTATCAAATTAGTGTTGCTGCCGGAAACTGAGGTACATTTGTATTTTGGAAACTAGCTAAGTTTTTATGAGTTTTGAGTTGTTTTTAGAGTTTGTCAAAGTCCACACGACAAGTTAAATTTTCTTGTTTTTCTATTTGCAAAGTCTCTGCACACGCGACCCTATTTGCCGAGCGCGCGAGACACGTCTGATCATCTGTCAGTTCTGACCTTTTTATTTTAACTACTTTTCTACCTACACTAACCTCTGAGACCAGCTTCCATTGATTCTATGAATCCGAACTTTCAGGACAAACCATTCTAATTCTATAACAATCTTGAAGATTTAATTTGCCAAATGATTTGAGCTGCACTAGCTGAAGTAGAAATGGCAACACAACAGAATCAGCCGCAAGGGAGGACATTCAGGAGGTCACTGCTCTGACTTTTTCATGATCAGTCATTGTGCATCAAAGCCGCAAATGGTGAAGACATCAAAATTAGGGGAGGTATTATACACCAACTCCCTAAGTTCTAAGGGACGCTCGGAGAAGATGTTTAACGCTATATGCATACAATATAGCCAGCTGGGGTGGATCTAGACCACTACAGAAACAATTACCACTTGGAACCAGATGTAATAAGCTTTACTTGTAAAATACTTTCATGCAGGCAAAGCATCTCAAATCTGAAAGGAGATATGCGAAATAAAACAACTGCCGACTAAGACAACCTATGATTACTAGGAACGCTTCAGGAGGTTGACCACCAAGTGCCAGAACTATGGATTCTTAGACCATTGAAGATTTTTAGAAGCATCAGTAGGTGGGAGCTTTTAGAATAGATACTCTGAGGATATTTGGAAAATTATAAAGAAAATAGCTGAGAACGTGTTCATGACCATGAGACCCCACAGAGTTCTCAAGGTTGCCGTCTCGGATGCAAACATAGTAGCTACCGAAATACTACCCACATCAGCTCCACCTTCAGAATTTTCAGACATGAAGGTCATGATGCAGGAGTTTCTCCAAGCCATGAAGAGCAAGACACAAGTACAATGCGAGGTGTGCATGTCAATTAAACATATAACTGATGCATGCCTTTCTTGGCAAGAACCTACAAGACAAGGGGAAGATCTAATGGCTATAAATGGATACTAAAAAAGGCATCAACAAGGAGCTACATTGCCCATACACTACCATCCAGGTCTTTGGAATCACTCTAATATGAGCTATGGGAACACCAACTTCATTGGTCCAAGATCTTTTATACCTAGGTCTGAACAACAAGGCAACATCGGTGGATTAGAAGCTTGAGTAGATTAACTAGAAGAATACAACAGGGAGCGTGACAAGAAGATGGACGTGACGCTAGCTGATAGGACCGTCATTGAGGTGTCCTATGCAAATAAATTTATAATACCTGACCTCGCTAGAAAGCAGTAAATATAAGGTCGATCCGTAGAGACTGGGTTCCTAACACGTTAATAACTTGACAATTGATTAACAAAAAGACTCGAGTTACAAACTGATAGCTTTGGTTCCCAAGACAGCTAGTATTGCAACAGCCAATGATTTAAGGCCAATTTCCCTTTGCAACGTTATTTATAAAGCCATTTCTAGTCTGATTGCAAAAAAGAATGCAAAACTGTGTCTCCAAGCTTGTTGGATGTGAGCAGAGTGCCTTCATTCAAGGAAGAAACATTGTGCACAACATTTTGCTAGCTCAGACTCTAGTTAATGGTTACTCCAGGGCCAGACTCTCCCACATAAGCTGCATTAAAATTGATTTATCCAAGGCTTTTGACTCGGTGAGTTGGCAGTTTTTGCAGGGTTCTCTTTATCACTTTGGCTTCCCTCCCTTATTCATTGATTGGATTATTCACTGCATAAAAGATCCTCATTACTCCCTCTTGATTAATGGTTCCCCAGCTGGTTATTTTATGGGCCAGAGAGGCCTTCGGCAGGGATGTCCCCTGTCCCCTCTCCTTTTCACCCTTGCTATGGAAGTGCTTTCCAGACACCTCAGAAAAATCAGTTCTCATCCAGATTTCAGATTTCACCCTAAATGCTCTAGAACAAGATTAAATCATCTCCTTTATGCTGATGATATCTTCATTTTCTGTCATGGTAATTTGCAGACCATCCAGCTCATCAAGAAAGTTCTCAACTCCTTCTCTCAAACTTCAGGTCTGACAGTTAATGACCACAAGTCCCAGATCTTCATCGGAGGCATGTCAGCAGCAAGTGCAGGATCCATTGCTAGGCAAGTGGGATTTTCCTGTGGAACGCTTCCTGTCAAGTATTTGGGAATCCCATTGGATTGCAAGAGCTTAAAATCTAAAGACTACGGAATTCTTCTGGAGGCTATGTCTTCTAAAATCAACTCTTGGTCCAATAAATTTCTATCTTATGCAGCCAGGACAGTGTTGATCCGTTCTGTCCTAAACTCAATGCAAATCTACTGGTATAGAATTTTTGGAATTCCAAAAAATATTCTCAGGAACATAGATGCTATTTGTAGAAGGTTCCTTTGGCAGGGTCTCTCAAAGTCCCCTATTAAATGGTCTACTGTCTGCATTCCTACTCAACAGGGAGGGTTGGGCATTAAATTGGCTTCTCATGTTCATTCTTCTATTACCTTGGCCCAGACTTGGGATATTATTCAAGCCAAAGATTCTGCTTGGATTAGATGGATCCATGCTTATTATTTGAAGAACTCAAATTGGTGGACGGTTCCCATCAAAGCCTCTACCCCTTGGCCAGTTAAGAATATATTAAAAGGGAGACAGCTAGCTCTTAAGTGTTATGATCCTGCCCTCTGTAACTGGAAAATCAAAGGCGTCCCTTTCTCTTCCAATTCAGTCTTCAATATTTTGTATCCCACTGTTCCTCAACCTGTATGGTACTCTCTTGTATGGAACATTTTAAGCTATCCCAAGCACTCTTTTCTTGTATGGCAGGCATGCCATAACAGGTTGCCTACTAAAGAGAGGCTTCTCAGATTAGGACTGTTGGATGATGATAGTTGCCCTCTTTGTAGTTCTGAGCTAGAATCTGCCGACCACATCTTCTTTCAGTGCAACCATACCAAGGACTTGTTCAGTATTGCACTGTCTCTTTGCTCTTTCCCTGGCAATCCCAGTTTTTCATCCTGGAACAGCTTGTTATCTTGGGCTTCTTCTTTTCCTTTTCCCTCTAAGGAGCTCCAGAAGATTTCCTATTGATATGTCGCTGCTTGTGCTTATAATATTTGGAAGGCCAGAAATCAGAAGATTTTTAAAGGTCTTGATTTTAATAGATCAAAGATAATCCAGTCAATGAAGATGGAAGCATATGTGAAGATTAGTCATATTCAGGAAATCAAGAACTCTAGTTTTAATGCCAACTGGTCCAAAAAGATTCACCTTGACCATCTCTTAGCTTAGTCTCTTCTATTGTTTCTCCTTCATCTATTCTGAAGATTGAAGCTGTAATTCTTCCTTTCATCCTGTACATTCCATCTTTTTAATTCAAGCACCCCTTTTGCAAAAAAAAAAAAGACTCGAGTTATTGGGGGTTTAGAACTGCAATGGTGTCTGAGGTCACTTCAACCTGCACACTAAGCAGAAATAGCAGTAGGATAAACATGTACTTCAAGTGACTTGACTTATGAGATTGTTGATCATCAATGTTAAAGATTAAATTTTATTCATGCACTCAATTCAACAAAACATACATCCCATATTCTAGAGTGTACACAATTGCTCCTATTCTAAATTCATCATACTCTTAAGAAAATGGTATGAATTCTATATCTCTAAATGTTATACTAGGTCATCAGCCTAGCAACAAGACATATGCAGTTAAGCTACTGTGATAGGAAATTTAGAATAAATTGTGATGCTTTCGCAGAACTTAGGATCTGATACTATGTATGCTCTATTCTAATTTGTATTTGGCTTCCGCCTGCCAATTAGATCTGAGCGCCTAGGTTTCATACAATCATGCACTACATACATTGGTTTTCATGCAAATCAATGCAATCATTCAGATTGTGAAATAACAATATCAACATAAATAGAATTTATACGCACAAATTATCTCACAATAATCATCACAAGTTTACATCACCTAAACTACACAAGAGATTTAGCCACTACGGGCCATAAACATACATATGAGTAAAATGAAAGAAAAAATCTTACAATCTGACTCAAACCGATGCTAGGACGAATCCCTTACTGCTCCTTAAAGATCCTTGATTGCCTGTTGAAGATTGCACCTTAGGCACGAGGTTGAAACTCCACACAACACAATTGAATTATGAGGTAAAGACGTCCTTATATTGGTGTGAGTAGCTTAGGAATTAAATTACAAATTTGGGCTCTCTTCTTATCTAAATCTTTAGGTGATAATGATGAGTTTCGGACTTATCAGCTTATAGAAATTAGAATCAAATTGAGAGTCGAATTAGGAAGGTTCCCGCCCACTGACATTGACTTTCTTGTTGGCAGAAATTCGTAGCAAATTAAGCATTGACACCTTTTAAAAACTTATAGATAATCCTCTTAGCTTTTTATAGCCGGTTGAATCCCATGAATCGAACTTCTGGTGAGAATATTATTGGCCTCAAAAGTTTCTATGTTCTGCTGACTCGAAATTCGGAAACAATGTGCCGCGTGCATGTGTCATGTCTCAATCGTGCGCAGGGCTTTCGTGCGCAGCCAATGCCATGTCAGCTCTCTTTTATTTCTTTATTTGACACATGTATCTCCCTCATCACGTCAATACGCACATGGTAATTTTTCACTCCACACGGCTCTTGTACTCGGCTGACTTGCAGTTTTTTGCCCGATTTTCTCTCTTTGTCCGAATTATACTCAAAACTGCTATTTTTCGTACGTTTTTGCATTACGATCTAAAATTATCCTGAGATACAAAAAACTAGCTAAAACCATTAAATAACACTCAAGGGCGGTCTATAATTAGGTGAGTTAAGCATGAATGAGACAGTCAAATTTGATCTAATCATAATACCCTATAGGGGTGTAAATTCGGTTATTAACCGACCGAATAGGAAATTCGGTTAACCGACTGATAAATCTATTAGCCGTTAACCGAACCAAATTTTCGGTACCAAAAATTCGGTTAATCGAAAAGTTGGTTAATTTCGGTTAATTTAACCGATTAACCGAATAGACCAAAGCTCGGTTAATTCGGTTAAATTAACCGAATTTTTTGTTAGTTTTCAGTTAATTTAACTAAATTAACCAACATTTTAACCGAAAATTCTATTAAAAAACTAAAAAAACCTGATGGTTGTTGCTGCTGTTTAAATTTTAAACATCTAAATTATGAAATCAGGTTACAACACAGATGAAATAAAAATTAGACAAGTGTTTCGATGTTCCAAAAAACTGAATGTGAGTAGTGCGTCACTGCTCCTGCAAATCCCAAAATGTTGTTCAAACTTCAAATAGTGTGTCTCTGCTTGATGTAACAAGAAACCAATCTGTAGAGTGTAGAATGTAGAACATTTTAGATTCAAATATACATATTAACAATAGAACTATATTTTCAAATCACCTCAAGAGTTAATTCAAACAATCCATATTTCATGAGCTTGAGCAAAATCACCTTACTCTCACAAAGCAAGGTTGGTGACAAAAGCATTGCCCAACTCCTACCAGACCACATTAGCACAATATAGTTTTGTATATGCAATTTAGTTCATACCGAGAGAAAACAAAAATGTATACAACATTCCATCAAGGCTATTATTTGCATCAAAAGAGGATCACAATTCACAAGGATAATTCAAATCATTCATCAAAATAATATAAAATTTGTTGTTCGAACAGTGTATGTAGTAAGCTTACCTTAAGAACTACACTCAAATGTTCTCTATATCAAGAGTTTATGCAATCTCCATATGTTCTCTATCAAAAGAAAAATTTTGTAAATCTGAAAATGAGAACACAAGTTTAGTATATAACAAATCCATACTTGATTTCAAAGATTAAATCAGAAATCGTGTATATAAGATGTAAATTAATATTACCTTCGTCTTGTTTTTCAATTTTAGCGAGGTCTTCTTTGACTCGAATCACATGAGTTTGAGATTGTGATCCTCGTAGCCAATCTTGCGCACAAAGTAAAGATTCTACTATTCATGGAGTCAATGAACTACGAAATGCGTCCAGAATTTGCCCGCTTGTACCAAAGGAAGACTCTAAAGCAACGGTAGAAATGGGGACAGCCAACACATCATGAGCCATTTGAGTAAGTATGGGATACCTATGTGAGTTAAGCCTCCACCAACCAAGAATATAAAAACCTCTACTTTTCTCAATGCTCTCATGAAGGTATTTAACCAATTCTGATTCGTTGTCTTCATTTTCAGCTTGTGATCTATGCTTCATGAAGCGTGATACCAAGCTAGATTCACCATCATCATCTTCATCAAGGATGTAAACATTGGATTGGTTTTTTTGTTTCACTTACACAAGGATTAGTTAACTTAACATATGCCTCAAACATCTCATACACAACGTTTTTCACTTCCCCCCCATGCTTCTCCCTTGTTTATCCTCAATTCCATCATCAATATCCTCATCTCCATACACATCTAAAAGAGTGAATTGTACATAGTCAAGTTTGAATCGAGGATCAAGTACCACACCAATGTATATAATCATGTTCATTTTTGTGATGTTTCCCCAATATTTGTCATACTTTGCCTTCATTTTGGTAGCCATCTCCACCAACCCATAATCTGCCCCTCGCTGCCAATTTTTAGCTTGCAAACAACCTCACTAATCTCCGTAAAAAACATGTTAGAAGTTACGTACTTCGATCCTGAAATTCGAGTAGTGAGATTGTAGAAGTTCTTTAAAAAAAGTGTTAATTTTCTCACATTTTCCCAATCAAAATGCTCAAGAACTCCAACTACATCATCTTGGTTGATCTGCAAATTTTCATCTAGACCAATCTCGGTACTATATGATGAATTAAGCTCAGAAGCGAAAAAAGGATCTATGTGTTGGTATCGTTCAAATGCCTTCTCAAACTTTTGTGCCGCATCCAACATCATGTACGTTGAGTTCCGTGTCGTGCAAACATCCAAATATAGCAAACTCTTGGTTTCAATCTTCTCACAAGAAACACACTCCTTATATTTTTGAAGCCAGGAAGGAGATTGTCTCACATACCTAACCGCTTTTCTCACATGTGAGATGAAATCTTTCACTGTATTGATTCCGTCATTAACTACTAGGTTGATTATATGTGCAATGCACCTCAAGTGCAAATACTTCCCATCTTGAATGCACCCCTTCCATCTCAAATTTTTTTCCTTCAAGTATGCCACAGCCGTGTTGTTTGAACCGGCATTGTCAATAGTCACATTGAACACATTTTCGATACCCTAATCAATAAGACACTTCCCCGCGACTCTTCCAATATCTTCCCTTTTGTGACTGCTGATCGGGACGAAATTCAAAAGTCTCTTATGCGACTTCCACTGATTATCAATGAAATGAACCGTCAAGCAAAGATAGTTGATATTCAGGTTAGAGGTCCAAGTGTCTGTGGTGAGAGAAATGCGCCGAGTTAATGCTTTTAAAAACTTCATCATTTTGACTGCTTCATCCAAATATAACTCATAACAACAGTGATGCGAGAACGAATACAAAATGCTGGGCAAGCTACTTGCATAAGTCCCTTGAATCCTTCCCGCTCCACAAACCTAAACGGAAGCTCGTCAATGATAACCATACGAACCAAAGCTTTTCTAGTTGCCTCCTGGTCAAATCTCCAAGTCCGCAAGAGACCCATCTTTCTCTCCCCTTCAACCAATGATTGTGCATCCGTAGATTGGAAATCTAACATTGTTGTTTGCGTATCCTTTTGAAGGTTTAAAGGATTCTTCTGGCAACTGCGAGCATGATATCTTAAAGAGCTCATGCCATTAGTCTTTGGATCGCCACGTAACTCCTTCTTACAAAAATTGCACACTGCTTTCTCTTGCAAGCACAAAGGTCAACCCCTGATCTCAATGCAGCATAGCCAATAAAAGTGTATGATTGTAAAAAATATAGGATCCTTATATAAAAACACAGTCAACTCTCAGCGTGGAGTCTAGGATTGGCGTTTGGCCATTTAATTTGTTTTTTCCAAAACTTTGACCTACTTGTTTTTTCTTTCACTTTTCTCTCTAAGCCTTCGGCTTTTTTTTAAAGAGATTTTTTGTTTGTTTGGAGTGATGTAATCACTACTTAAGACTTGACATTATAAATTGTTTTCACAGGACTTGATTTCCATAAACGTCGTATATAGTATTAAAATTATACGGCGTTTGTTGGTCATGAACACCATTTAAGTATTATCTAACATATACGTCGTTTATCATATATAAACGCCGTATATGTTGAAACCTTTATACGGAGTTTATGTCTAACAAACGTTTTATATACTATATACGACGTTTTATAATTAAAAACGTTGTATATATATTGAACAAAAACGGTGTAGTTCTACTCTTTCGACTATATACGGCGTTTTTTTGTATAAAACGTCGTATATGCTTTAAGCGTTGTATGCAGTCAGTTAGTAAAACCCTGTATTAAATCAATAATGTGGTAGTGATGTCAGACGGATGTGAACCATCTCGGCTAGGTGATGACACTAATGCTCCTGGATCTTTCGGCTTCATGGATTAGTTCGTCCAGATGTTTATGTTTTAAATTTGTGTCACTTTTTATGTAAAATTTGTCTTATTTTAACTTGATAAGTACTTTAAAAAAACAAAATTTTATGTTATTTGATTATAATGGCTAAATATTCTCATTCCAAAAATGGAGTATGTTTAATTAAATTATCATACAATATTTTGTGTGCATGCTGATTGATTATTTCACACTTATAAAATTCTTAATTCTAAAATCATAAGTAAGACTTTTTTTTTCTCTTCAAATTTAAAAATATTAATATTTAATTCATAGTCCACATGTCTAAACCCTAGGTAACTTAATAATATATTTCTAAGATTAACATATTATAACCTAAACCCTAAGATTAACCTAAATCCTAAAATTAAACAAAATATAAGAATTAGCTAAAATTAAGGTAAACACTATTTAACCTAATTAATCTTACCATCAAATTAACTAATTAACCTAAAATGAAATTATCCTAATATATTTTATATATTTGAGTCATTTTTGAATGATTATGGGTGATTTAATTTTAACACTTGTAGGTTAAATATGAAGAAAAGTGGCTTCGAAAGAGAAAAAGAACGAAAAAAGATGTTGATAGAGCAGCGATTTGTTGCTTCTTTGATGACCATGGAAAACAGCTGATCAAATGTGACATTAATGCATCCGGAAGTGCTCTTCTGATCATCCAAATCTCCTTCATAGTCACCATGAGAATAGCCAATCAATTTGGAATCTTGAGAATTTGTATAAAACAAATCATGATTGGTCGTACCTTTCACATATCTCAGAATTCTCTTAACTGCACCAAAGTGATATTTCTTAGGCTTCTCCATGTATTTTCTAAACACTTCAACAGAGTACATAATATCAGGTCGTGTGAAAGTTAAATACCTTAAACTTTCCACAGACTTTTGAATAATGTTGGATTCATAGACTCTTTGTAAGAATCATTCCTGGTTCAGCCACTGTAGCTGTCGGCTTGCAATCTTTCATTCTAAACTTGCTTAGAACTTGCTCCGCACATTTTCTCCATGATATGGATATCCCATCATTCATTATTTGTTTACCTTCAAATCTAAGAAAGTAAAACATTTAACTGATATCTGTCATCTCGAATTCCTTCATCACTGCCTTCTTGAACTCTTCATATAAAGCTAGGTTACTTCATATGTGTCACCGTTTTCCTTCTACTATGTATAAAAAGTATTTTCATAGGAACTCTTAATGAAACCATTATTCTAAATTTACTCATCAAATATCATATTCCAAGCTTTTGGAGCTTCCATATAAGGCTTTCTTCAGGCGATACACTTGTCTTCTTCACCTTAATTGTTTAGTTTATTGCAGTGGTTGCTCAATGTATACTTCTTCTTCAACATAGTCGGTCAAGAATGAAAACTTCACATCCATCTGATAAAGTTTCCATTAATTTTGTGTTACAAGTGCTATGAGAAGTCTAACGATATTAATTCTTGCGACTGGGGAGAATACTTCACAATAGCCAATTCTGTGTATTTGCTTATAACCTTTGACAGCAAGTATTGTCTTGTGTTTATCCACTTTTCCTTCTTGATTTATTTTGGTCCCGTAGACCCATTCACACCAATTTTTTATGCCCTTCGTGAAGACTTGTTAGCTCCCATATATCACTTTTTTGTATGGAAACAATTTCTTCATTCATAGCATCCGTTTATTTCTAGTCATGAGCTGCATCTTCATAAGTTGTAAATTCACAATCCGTCATTAAACAAAATAGATGTCTATTATCCATAGATTCAATGGTCTGACAGATGTCTGCCAGACTTCTTATTTTTAATGGCGCTCCCCCTGAATTTCTACATTGATTGAAACGATTTGTTTCTTCATTATGTGATCCTTAAGATATAGGCCTAAGACTTAATTGAGGGAGGATTAGAACCATCATTTTGACTATAGTCTTCCACATTTTGACTTTATCATCATCAAGAATAAGCCATGCATTTATTTTCTTCTTTATTCTACCTCTAATAATCTTCTTCATGGAACTCAATATCACGTGAGATGATCAATCTCTTCATCATTGGGTTGTATAGTCTGTACGTCTTGCTTTATTTATCAAAACAAAGATGTATTTCTCACCTTTGTCGTCAAGTTTATTGCATATGCAATGCACCCAAAAATTCTTAGATGTAACTTTGGCTTGCTACTACTCCATTCTTCATTGGGCAGCTTAAACTTGACGCTTTTTGTCGGACATCGATTCAACAGTTAAATTGCACACAAAATAGCTTCAGCATAAAAAAGTTCTCGACAAGTGTTTTTCTTTTACCATTGATTCTTTGGTTGGACAATAGTAATTTTTTTTTAGAGTGAACAAAAGTCATATTTTGTTTATATGTGCATTTTGATGGAAATATAATAGACCCTCTAATGTGGAATACAAGATTTATTGAAAATGCAACTACCACTAATAGCTACTATGAAGAGCTACTGCTCTCTTCCTGGCACAATGAAAATATTTCTGGTCTATCTCTTTTTTGTTTTATTTTTAGTTGGTGTGTGACCAATGGGGACAGCTCCCCTTTACAAGTATAATGGCATTTCATTTTTTGAAACGTGTTGTTACAAATTTGGCTTCACCATTCATTTTTTCACCACTTATTATATTTCAGTTTTGTATTCTATCACAATTGAGAGGATAAGTGCTTTGTATTTTTTGTATCTATTTGAATTTTGAAATGAACATTTTAGCTTTCCAAATAAATGTTATAAATGATTTCATTAGGAACATCCTATAAATAATTTTGAATAATATAAATTTTGAAATATTAATTGAAATATCATATAACATTCATAAAAAATAAATTTATATTTAATGAATTGGACTTCTTGACTGAGAGAGCGTAAAAAATATGGTGAATAGACATTTAATGGACTGAATATACTAAAACGATATCGTTAATATGCTTTTAATAATTACAGTATGCTACTAAATCCTAGGTGCTGATCATTTTGTAACCGCATAATCAAATCGTGATACGACATGCCAGGAGATGTAAAGTAATGACGTGGGGTTATACAACGTCAGCAGATGACGACGCCCTCGGACGTAACCTTATGAAGTTGGGCTTCTACAAGCTCGAATGCAAGCGCGTGAGTTCCACTCTCTCAAAAACGACAAAGTTGTATTGACTTTCTTTCCCCAGCCAGGATCGTTGAATCTGCACTGTCTAGTTAGGCCTGCTTCTACCCTTCCTCAATTAAAAATTACTCGCTTCTTCCGTACTTGTTTACAATGAGTTTTTAGCATAAAATGTTAATTTTTAAATACATTAACCCAGAAAAACAATCTGATCAACCCATGTAGTTTTAATTTGTCATATCTGTAATTGAGAGTTTAAGCCTGCTTGATAGTCTGAGTGTATTTTTTTTTAAAAAAAAATAATATTAATTTATAAAAATGATAATATGATCAGAGATAACTCTCATTTTTATAATCAATAACACAATTTTTTATTTTAAAAAATACACTCGACTATCAAGCGGGCTTGGACTCTCAATTGATGACATATTAAAATAAAAAATACACTCGACTATCAAGCGGGCTTGGACTCTCAATTGATGACATATTAAAACTATGGTTGATCAGATTATTTTTGAGATTTTACGTATTTAAAAATTAACAATTTATGCTAAAAACTCATTATGAAAATGTAATCCATAAACAAATACGGAAATAAAAAAAATTGAAGTAGGGGTTTACAAATATACGAGTGCTATAATTCGAATTTGAAATTCCACGGTAAAAAAATTATTTTGAGGGCTTAAGATGATTATTAATTTTGTTATTGTACTCAATAGGTTAGTTTAAGAATTATCATTATTCAAAGATGTATTGTTTTATCCCAATTTAATTATTTTTATATATTGAATTATACT
Organism: Kalanchoe fedtschenkoi; assembly: GCA_002312845.1. Lineage (NCBI taxonomy): Eukaryota > Viridiplantae > Streptophyta > Magnoliopsida > Saxifragales > Crassulaceae > Kalanchoe > Kalanchoe fedtschenkoi. The sequence goes on along the minus strand of NQLW01000053.1, from coordinate 2,397,583 downwards.
CATTTATTATTAGAAAATAGAAATAAACGGTGGACGGGATTCCGGGAAGGAGGATTCAGGGAGTTTTTATTTTGTAGCAATAAATGAAAATAATTAAATGTATATCAAGGTAAAACGATGGTGATTTTGAGTGAGTGTTTTTTTTGTAAATAATAAACTAACTTATAAGATGTTATTCGAAAACTAGTAATCACATTGAGACCCTCAAATGATTTTTTTATCTCGAATTACAAATTAGGTAATAACACATGTAAATTTGAAGAAACGCTCATTTTGATACTTTTCTCAGTTTTATATTAGCTTCATATAATAATAATAAAGTATTTTTTTTATAAAGGAAAAAACATGAAAGGGGTTAGAGCTAACGTCTCATATTCAATTGCAGTGCAAACTAACACATTTTTCATTTTTCAAATAAGATGCATAGGCCATCAATTTTGACGAACAGACCAATTTTGTTAACAGACTGTTTGCTCTTTTAAGACCTCATCATATGACATCTAAAAGTCAAATAATAAAAATTAACCTATGAAATTAAAAAATATATATATAAACACGACATACATATAGCCGATCTCAACCTAAATTTTATCTCTTTACCGCACATAGAACAGACACATATAATCCCGATTCCACACTCAATTCCCCCTCCCCCCCCCCTACCGTCACACGCTGGCAAAGCTCCGGTGAGTATCCACTCGGTGAATCTTCGGTTAGTCGCACTCGGTGACTTGGCCACTTATTATGGTTACAGTAACGATGTAATGAAGTTTTGAAAATTTCCAAACATTGACATGGGATTTCATCGCCCACTGCCCAAGAATAGAAAAATTGGTGGATATGATTGAGATGTTCAAAGATGGGAGACAATTAAAGATTTCTTTGATGATGTCATTGGCAAGGAAAATTTGCATATGGTATGTATCTCTGTCGATAGAGGACCCCTACAAGTAGTGATAGATTTTCCTACCTAATCACCAAGCCTAGCTGACCAAATTCCAGATCTCGATTTTAGTGATAAAGTATCATACCCCACTGAACAAGGCCCTGATTCAGCTAAGCAGGCTCCAAACCCCTTTGTGAGCCCCCTAAATATAATGAGCGATGTGAAGATGCACAAAATATTAGGCTAAAGGATGGTTCTATCCGCATTGTCCCTTCCCCCACATCTAGCATGCTCGCCACCAATGCAGCTCCATTGCCGGAAGAAGGGTTTGTTTCAAATAGTAGTGAAAGTATCAAGGAGTTGACTGATTTCTCATATCCAGATATTGAGCTCAACAAGGACAATCTATTCTACGCCACTGATTTCACATGGAGGACACGCAATGTTCACTCAAGGTTCCACCAACATTTTAGTAAACCATTCACATAGAAATTAGCATAATGTAATTTAGGGTAATTTAAACTTAACACCCCTTTTGATGTCCCACAAACATGTAACTCAGGATTTTCTTAGATGTAACTTAGGAT
>NQLW01000053.1:2368477-2394550 GCA_002312845.1 Kalanchoe fedtschenkoi | reverse complement strand
ATAATAAAGTATTTTTTTATAAAGGAAAAAACATGAAAGGGGTTAGAACTAACGTCTTATATTCAATTGCAGTGCAAACTAACACATTTTTCAAATAAGATGTATAGGCCATCAATTTTGACGGACAAACCAATTTTGTTAACAGACTGTTTGCTCTTTTAAGACCTCATCATATGACATCTAAAAGTCAAATAATAAAAATTAACCTGTGAAATTAAAAAATATATATATAAACACGACATACATACAGCCGATCTCAATCTAAATTTTCTCTCTTTACTGCACATTGAACAGACACATACAATCCCGATCCCACACTCAATTCTCAGCCCCACATGTCCCCCCACCTTGTCACTACCGTCACACGTTGGCAAACCTCCGGTGAGTATCCACTCGGTGAATCTTCGGTCAATCGCACTCAATGTTGACGACAATTAATGTTAAAGTATGGCATGGAGAAAGGTTTTTAGGAGGGGATTTTGAGGAATATATGGGCGGAAGCTGAGAGATTATCCCAAATATCAACAAAGACACTCTCACTCTTTTTGATTTTAAGGACTTGGCCACTTATTATGGTTACAGTAAAGATGTGATGAAGTTTTGAAAATTTCCAAACACTGGCATAGCATTTCATCGCCCACTGCCCAATAATAGAAAAATTGGTGGATATGATTGAGATGTTCAAAGATGGGAGACAATTAAAGATTTCTTTCATGATGTCACTGGCAAGGAAAATTTGCATATGGTATGTATCCCTGTCGATAGAGGACCCATACAAGTAGCGATAGATTTTCCTACCTAATCACCAAGCCTAGCTGACCAAATTCCAGCTCTCAATTTTGGTGATAAAGTATCATACCCCACTGAACAAGGCCCTGATTCAGCTGAGCAGGCTCCAAACCCCTTTGTGAGCCCCCTAAATATAATGAGCGATGTGAAGATGCACAAAATATTAGTCTAAAGGATGGTTCTATCCGCATTTTCCCTTCCCCCACATCTAGCATGCTCGTCACCGATGCAACTCCATTGCCGGAAGAAGGGTTTGTTTCAAATAGTAGTGAAAGTATCAAGGAGTTGACTGATTTCTCATATCCAGATATTGAGCTCAACAAGGACAATCTATTCTACGCCACTGATTTCACACGGAGGACACGCAATGTTCACTCAAGGTTCCACCAACATTTTAGTAAACCATTCACATAGAAATTAGCATAATGTAATTCAGGGTAATTTAAACTTAACACCCCTTTTGATGTCCCACAAACATGTAACTCAGGATTTTCTTAGATGTAACTTAGGATAATTTAATTTCCATACCCTTTTTGATGTCCCCACAAACACGCAACTCAACTGGTTTCTATGTAACTAAGTGTACTCCTTTTAGATGTAACTCGGGATACCTTTTTAATGACCTTTGATCTCTATTTTGCCAAGCACATATCTGATGGTTAAGAACTCAGCCATCTATTTGCGTTTGTTTTCCATAACTTAACAAGTGTTTGCTAATGTCATATTATAATGACAAATTTTATTGAACTTAGAAAATATAGTTGTTCCTAAACAGGAGTATATTACAAGCAGCATCGTCGATAAGTTGCATCTACATTTTTAAATACACAAACTATAAAAGGGAAAAAATAATTGTCAATATTTTTCTCTCTAGTGCTCGATCTCTTGCATTAATTGTCCTTACTATGTATCCTTTTATTTAAGGATCGATTACTTGCCCATTCTCTTGCATTAAATGTTTCCCATACCAATCACTACGTCCTCATCGAGGACACATTAAAAAAAATTAAAATTTCTTGCATTGTTTTTCGGACAACAAAATAGAAGCCATCATTACCAACATGGCTAACAATATACATTTTGCTTAGTTTTACAGACAACACTACTGAGGTACCATATGCTTACCCAATAATCTCATCATGAGTGAAAAATGGGATGTTTGTTGTGAATTCAGAATGAATTTTGGATTATAGTAGGCCTATTATATTGATACAATTTAGGGGATAAACAAAGAATATAAGGGACCGTGCCACAGTGACTTGTATTGTTGTCATATTTTGATGATGTCATCCACAAATTTACACAGAAAATACAACTAAGATAAGTATTGACAATCTATTCAATATGAAATTTATATTGCAGACAAAAATTGCCCCTAACCCTAAACAATTCAAAATCTGACCTAACAACAAATAATTACTCACTAAAAAAATACAACATGACAAACCGAATTCCTAATTTAAAATATGCTCTAACCTAAATAATTACTCACCTAGCTATTGAGATACGACACCTAGGTGGTAGCTAAAAATAACTCTCAAGCCACCAATTAGAGCTTCGCCGGTGTGTAATGATAGCGACAAGGTGGGGGACACGGTGGGACTGAGAATTGAGTGTGGAATCAGGTCTGTGTGTGTCTTCGATGTGTGATAAAAAGAGAAAATCTAGATTAGGATCGGGTGTGTGTTTGTCAATTTTGTGCTTTTTTAACTTTACAAGTTAATTGTTATTATTTGACTTTTATACATCATTTGGTGGCGCGTTAATGGAGTGAACATTCCATTAACGGAGTTGACCTGTCCATCAAAATTAATGGCCTATGCACCTTATTTAGAAAATGTGTTAGTTCTGATCGTAATTGGGTAGGAGGTAGTAGTTCAAGGTCCCTTTTGGATTTTTTTCCTTATATATATATATATCAATTTTGTCCTTGAAAAAAAAGTAACATGTAAATAAAATAGGCATTTGAGGAGTAAGTTCTGATGCATATTATTATATTCCATCAGAAATTACTACATTAAGCATATATATTGGGAAATTAGGTTTCAGAGAAATCATGAGTTAGTAGTGAGAGAAACTCTGTCTTCTCTCTAAAATTCTCTTTCCCAAAAGTGGGTTATTATTGAAATTCATCATGTTTGAATTTCTCTATGTTTGAATAATGATTACTCTTAGCTTAGGTTTCTGCTACATTCCTAAAAAGATCTTCAGGGTAAGGTCAATCTCATTAGTGTTTGATTACTCTTGAGGTTCCACCAGTTGGCACTATGGGAGTTGAAACTATTACACACTGGTGGAGAGAGCGATTAAATCCTTCACGGTGATGGAGGTTCCAAAGGCCGGAGATATTCCAAAGCGAAAAAAATGACACACGATATGAAGGTAGTCGTTTTTTTACATCCACCGAAATCAAAGTTGAGTCAGAACCTACAGTTTGTGTTGATTTCCAAATTCTCAGTCGGAAAGTCAAAATTCAAAGAAATCCACACTTAAGTTAGGCAAAACCATAAACTTTTTGAGCAGTTCACGATTGGGAGTCAATGGCCATCATGAGTTTATCATCCTAAACTCTCACACACACATATATATATATATATAGGGGAGGGATCCGTTGCGAACACCTAAGTTGTGAACAAAATGTGAACGATTTTGGACCAATTATTTACTTTCCAATTTGTATTTGTTTATTAAACTCTATTAATTATCTGAAACGATTAAATATGATAGATATTGAAATGAGTAATTGTGTATTATATTAAATGTCTTAAATTTTTTATATTTATAAAAAAAAATTCACGGTTCACATGTTAATTGTCACATATTCACATTAAAGTAGTGTTTACTATTAACTTTCATTTCAGACATATTTTGCTGTCATTTCAAGCATGTTCAATGTCGTTTCAGACATGTCTATTGTCGTTTTAAGCATGTTCACTACTGTTTCAGGCACGTTCACTGCTGTTTCTGGCACGTTCACCGTCGTTCACTACTGAAACCCATTTGTTCACTGTACGAAAAATTCACCGCTACCAATCTGTTCACCACTGAAATCCATCTGTTCACTACTCAAAAAATTCATAAAAATCCATTCGTTCACTACCGAAATCCATATATACGAAAAATTCACCGATACCTATATGTCCACCACCGAAACTCATTTGAACCGCTTGCAGACGAGTTGATTTGGGAAGTCACTTCTTCAACTTGGGCTGGACTGGAAGCGTAATTGACCGCCACTTTCGCATCAAATCTATTGTCGTGGTTGAACAGCAGGCTCGCCCTGAACATGGAGGGCTCAGACTGAAGCGACCTCACTCCTGCAATGGCGATGATTGCTTGTCCTCCATCCTCGGACAAACATCGAGAATCATCTCCAGATAGTTGTTGATTTAATCAATCCCTAGCAAGCTCAAATCAATGGACCAAAAAGAATAAATAGCTGGCCGGCCGGAGAATGAGACGGTGGGAGGACGATATGACTATTGACGATTGAGTTGGTTTGGAGACGGAAAGATGGGACTATGAGTGGGGATGGATGGCCATCAATGGGCTCTGATGGTGTAAACGGGTGAGTGAGTAATGATTAAATAAGATTGGCAATATACACGAAATTAAATTAAGGAATTGAATGTGAAAGAGGAAAATAAAAGATATGATTGTGGAGTGATTTGCGTCAAATTTGGTAGAGAATATTATGGATATACATTATTAAAGATAATTGTAACAAAACATAATAAATGAAGTTAAAATACACAAGTTATATATTCAAAACACAATCGTTTAATGTTCGAAATGATTGGTCCAGAATCGTTCACATTTTGTCAATTTAAGTGTTCACAACTGATCCAAACTCTCTCTCTCTCTCTCTCTATATATATATATATATATATATATATATATATATATATATATATATATATGGTGAAAGCCATGTCTTACGAAGTTCATCAACTCGGTAGACTTCTATTCAAACTATTCTATTGGTCGTCGCAGTTTGATCTTAAAAAATCAACAAAGGATACCTTTTGGGTGAGGATTCCTAATATGCATGTTTTTTACTTTAATAAGGGTTTTCTCATCTGAGGCTGATTAGATGAGATGAGTATCTATCTAAAGCGGATGAGCAGATCTTCGTGGAGGTGGACCTTTGGGCTCCGCACCTCAGGGAGATTTTTATAGGTTGTTGCACAGAGGGAGATGGAGAGTATTTTTAGGTGATTTATAAAGGCAAATTGGTCTACTTTTAAAGATGCAAATTGCATAGACATTGATCGAAGAAAAATAAACCCATTTTGAGGATCCATGTCTTTGTGATTTGAGTCTTCCCTGAACCATGTTAACACTGTTTTTGTATCTTTTATGCAATGTTCTAAAAGACGCTAGGCGGTCCTAGGCGGTGGACATAAGGCCTAACAACTAATTGCTTGGGCGGAGATTAGTTAGAATGATTAATCAGATGATTAGACGATTCTATATATTTTAATATAATATTTAATTAAAAATATATCATTATTAAATTTTCAAATTAAAATATGTCCAATCACAACTTAGCATTTAGTCTCTACTCTTATGAGAAGGAATATTTCACCTATATTTTGAATTAAAGATAGAAAAATGAATACAAACAGTATCTATGGCGACATGAATATGAAATATAAGAATAAAATATTGTCCAAGCCGCCACTAAAAAAAAAGTGTTATCAGCAATATAAGTACATAGTTGAGAGAACATAATATATAACACAAGTCAAGTAGGCTACTTTAAGTCATGGAAACAAATTCAGATTGTTTAAAATCAAAATAGTTCAAACTTTTTCAATACTTTCTCTTTGTTCTTCAAACGATGGGTGTCTCCTCTCACAATCTTGGAACATAACTTGCACATGATTGTGTCTGGATTATTCTAAAGGCTAGCACTCCATACTCCCATCTTATCTCATTTGTTTGTGCTTGAGATTTTTTTCTTAAATTTCAGTTGACCTTTGTGCTTTAGAATTTGATGCATCTGAAGAACTTCCTGTAAATAATGTCATTCCGAAAGAAAAAATAAATAATTGAAATTTGACCATACTAATTTAACCACACAAAAATCAGGCTATATAAGTTCAGTAAATACAACGGACAACCACAAAGAAACGAATAGCAAGGAACAAGAGGAAATTGTCCTACTCTTGTTCCCATATAAGTTTGACTTTCATTATTATTTTCCGAAGAAAAAAAAGCAACTAAATCAATCAACTCTGCATCACGGTGACAAAAGATTTAAGGAATTCGTAGTGAAAGTTTTCATTTGTAAGCTCTTCACGCTCTAAGAATTTCATGGGAAGCTGCCGCAGAGAATCCATCATAAAAATAGCAAATAAAAAATTCTTGGACAAACCAACCGATATGAAGAAATATAAAAGAACACTCCATACTCAAGATCAACCTATATAATTTAGCTCATGCTCTAATATCTGAATTTAAAACAGAAGATCAAGATTTATGGACATGGAAACTTTCACATGCCATAGTATATTGCATGTGGATGTTATCATGGGACACTAGACATCTATAACATCAATATTAGTTGGTTATATGCTGCAAGAAATAGTTTTCACGCAAAGAGAAATTTATCAAGGACAATGAGGATATCTATCTTGCAGACAGTAAGCATACACATCTTTATATCAAGTATCAAAACAAAATCCCATAAAATTAATGCGAAGCACAAGTTGGAAAAAAAGATTAATCAATTTCACTATTACTTGAGGGTCTTTAGGAGAATGGCTAACCTAATCATCTTCATGACTTCAAATCGGAGAGAACCTTATCAAATTTTGTTGAACATGCAAACTGTAATATGATCTAGACACACATGAATCCAGAAGTGAGAACAAAGAGATGAAAAAGCTTACACTTGATATAGAAAATTGAAGATGAAGCAGGCTTACAAAACAAGTCTCCGGATTCAATCTCCTATTATGGATTGAGGAGTTGTGGACGAAATAGCCACAAATCTCCAATCTCTTCTCTGAGTCTCTGCTCTCCACTCTCAAATCTCCAGTCGGCATTGCGTAGTTTTGTTAAATTAAATGAGCCGTCGGCATTCCTTGTTCAGTTTTCAGTGTAGTTGCGTTAGCATTTGCACACACTCTCATCCATTTTTTTATTTTAATTTCAGTCAAATTAATTTATCTAATTATATGGATTTAAAAAAAAAATCATCATGAGGGTTGCTGTCTCTAGATTGGCTAAGAGACCCGATCTAGCACGGCACGGGTTGCAGTATGTACTTTTTAACTTATTTGTTTTAAACAATCAAAAATTTTAAATTGAAATTATTTTCTCATTTTGTGCAGTTTTCCCTACGAACCTCACCACTTATGATGATTTAGATTTGGATGAGATTTGTAAGGAATTAGATGGATTTGTATGCAAGTTCCATTGACAGACTATAGCTAGCAGCTTATTTTCAGTTTCATATGTTTAACTCATTTTGTATGCTAGATTTTGTATTTGGATATTTTGTATGATGATGTACTTTGATGATATGTTTTGATATTTTGATAATGTATTTTGATGCTGTGATTCTTCTAAAATCAAATATAAATTGTTACAATGTGCGTCAATTTAATGGTTTTGTATGATTTTAAAAGTATATCTGAATAAAAAATAATTATTACATTTTATTATGTTTGTCAAGCAAGAAACGTGAAAAACTATTAAAAAATATGTTACAAATATTTTTATCACATTTTAATTAAACAAGCGTGATTAAAAGTTTAGTTATGTTTAACATCACATTTCTTAACTCGAAAACATTATTAAATATACTTAATATCACGAGTGACGCGTAACAATCTGATGAAAAATACATGTTTGACATGTGGCTAAGCGTGATAAAAAAAAGGACATTTTTAATCACATTTACTACTCAATCAACGAGATAAAGATGAACATTTTTTATTATGATTCATACAGAGCAAGCGTGATTACATATATCTAATTTTTTTTACCACGCTTGTTACCGAAGCGTGATTAAAATGTTTATTTTTTGTCACGCTTGTTACTTAATTTGTAATAATGCTGACATTAATAATATTTGTGAAATGTAATTAAAAACGTATAGAAACGTGATAAAAAAATTCAAATTTGTAGTAGTGAATTAGATGAATCTAATACAGAGTAAATTCGGTTCAGCAATTCACAAGATTGAGGACATAAGCAGGCTTCACTTGGGTCTGCAGGCACCCGGTGTGATAATTACAAATTGACGTTATTTAACAAATGTGAAAACGAGGAATCGAATCTGGTCTGATCCAGTTGTACTTAATCTAACTCCAGCTGCTGTTATTGTTTGTTACTATTGATGCACTAGTGTTTTTAATTAACATATGCCTGTATAGTTGTATTGTACTTAATAAATAAATAAATAAAACATTACAAGAAGATAATGTGAGATGAGAATTTAAAATAAAATGGAAAGAGAAAAGTGCGTGTTAGGAGAGCGCGTGAGGATAGAAGATGAGAATTTCTTGTCCACTTTCCTCCTCACTTTCCAGTCTGCTTCTGTTAATGAATTAAATCAATTTTCCAAAATGAATGGATGTAAGAAACCCTACCACATGGGGTAGCAGCTATAACTATACTACCGCAATCTCACTCTTCCCAACTCCATCTCCCCTTTTCCTCCTACCCATATACTACTGTCTGGTGCTCAACTTGATCCACCACACTGACGACCATGTCGCTGAGAAACGGTCAACAAAGCCTAAGCTCCTCCACCACTAAAATTAAAATAACGAGAGCCATTGAGGATGAACTCAACGCAGGCCATAAATCTGCCTTGCTACTCCGCCACTGCTTGCTCCATGCCGATTCCATTTCCATCGACGACAACGAAACGCAAGGACGACGCATACTTCCCGAGCTGCTGGAAAAAATCATTCTCTCATTCGAAAACTCCATCGCTAAGCTGGATGATTCCCAAGACCATCATCAGAAGTCTGAAGAAGAGGTTTCAGCAAAGTGGGAGGAGGATTCTGGGGAGAGCTGCAAGCGGAGAGCTTCTCAAAGGAAAGGCCGCCGCGGTTGCTACAAACGAAGGTAGAGTACATGTACATTCATTATTTACATACTTTAATAGTATAAATATATATATATAGTGGTACTATATATATTAACCAAACCTAATGAACGAGGGTAGTCTTGTCTTTGGCGGTCAAGAATATCCCATTCAGACCAATCATGTCATATGAAATGCGTTAGTTTCGCTCTGAGAAATTACGGTATTACCCTTTAAGATGATTCATTAATATGTTGATAGTGGTGGTGTTCTTATCGTTTTTGTTTGAATGTATTATATTATTTGCAGAAAGGGATCTCAATCATGGACGAAACTGGTCCCGGCCCTAGTCGACGACGGCCAAGCATGGAGGAAGTACGGCCAGAAAACTATCCTCAATTCACCCTTTCCCAGGTGCCTGCCACCCTAGCTACTTATTAATTAATTCTCAAGTCTCAGCACGTATACCAATGTTTTTCACTCGTATGGTTTTGATATTAGAAGAGAAAAATATGAGTATATTTAATTTTGAAATGCAATTTTACTTTCAGGAGCTACTTCAGATGTGCACACAAGACGAATCAAGGATGCTTGGCGACCAAACAGGTTCAGCAGTCCCGGTCGGAGCCGCCCTTGTACAGTGTCACCTACGATGGCCACCATACTTGCACCCATTACCTCAAATCCCCGTCCCTCTTCGTTGCTGACTCAACAGCTGACCACCCCTCTGTTTTGCTGAGCTTCAGTAACCCAGCTGAGTCGTCTGACCAGTACCCGCCGGGCCGTCCATTGTTTGGATCACCGCCGTCCTCAGACTACATGCTTTCCCCAGAGTCGTTTGCGGCGGCATTCGATCAGGGTATGGCGTCCAATGCATCCAGCAATTGCAGCGATTTGGAGGGGATGGAGTTTATGAATCATCACGAGGTTGGGGTTGGAATGTGCGCCACCGACTTTGATGACTTGATGAAACTCGAGGAGTTTGATTAAGCGTCATCGGTTCAATAGTAAGCAGTTAGTAGCAAATATCAGCAGCTTTTCGAGTCCGGTGTGACAGATGAATAATACACAGCATGTTGATATTTTTCTTCCATCGTCTGTAATAGGTAATTTTGATGTTGGTGCATGCGTGTCCCCAGTGTACAATGTACAGAATGAATCATCTATAATGAAATGTTTTATGAATTTGAAAGCAGTTAAGGTGCGGACAACATGAAGTTGGAACTGATGTGTTTGTCCTTTTTGGGGAAAAACATGAGATACGACTATCCCATTGTCACACTGCTCGTCAAACTTTATCCTTCAATTGTACGTAGACGCTATTTCCGATTTTTGCTGCTCATATGATTTGTAGTTAAAACTTGATACACTGCATGTGGAAAAGCTGGATCATCATCTTTCATTACTGTCGTCACTCGTCTTTGGATTCATTTCTTTGGATTTCAAAAGGTTCTTGCAATTCTAGGTGCCTAGCTAGACCTGTCCTTGTCCCCGGCACTGTCACTTAAAGAGTGAAAACTAACCTAAAAAATTACAAAAAAATTAAAGATATTTCAAAATTTCTATCCACTGTAGAAAAATTTTCTATTGTGTCAAATAGAGTATTTTTCCTCTAACTCAATCGATTTCTCTAGTTATGATTTCGATTCAAGTTTCGTATCAATCTCTCACGATTTTAATTCATTTATGATAGCTAGATGTGTTTGGTTTAGAAGAGTTGGACAGAAAGTAAAAGGGAAATGGAAATGAGGAAAGTTTTATGTTTGGTTTAGAAAATTTTGAAGAGGGAAAAAAATCAAATAAAAAGTTAGAAGGAAATATATGTGTGAGTATTTTATAATTTTGTTGCAACTTTTCAACTCTAACCAAACAATAGAAAAATTAAATTGAATCCACATATAATTCATTTTTCTTAGGCTGTGTTTGGTGTAGGAAAAATTTGAGGGAAAGGAAAATTTGAGAGAAAATGAGATGAAATTTCTTGTTTGGTTTAAGAAAAATTGAAGATGGAAAACTAAATGGAAAATTTGAAGAAACATTTGTTTAATTTAAAGAATGTTTTAGTACTTTCTATAAAATTTTCCACTCTAATCCAAACAAGAGGAAAATAAGATGGATTCTAAGAGCAATTCATTTTTCCTCATATTTTCCTTTCCATCAAACTTTCCTCAAACCAAACACAGCCTTATTGTTTACATACGATTTGAATTTGATTCTTCACGGTTCTGATTGTAATGTATTTGTGACTTGTATAATATCATATGTAGGACAAAATAAATAAATATTGCTTTTATCTCTAATCTAATATACCGCCTACCATATTTTTATTTTTTAGTAAGTAATGATTTAAATTATGATATTTATAAAACATAATATTTCCAAAACCTATATAAAATATGAACATAAAGTCAATAGGTTTTTTACATTCTATGAAAATATTCTTATTCTAAAGATAAAATTATTAAAGTGATTAAACTTATAACACTAATATTAAGCTGCTTAACTCTTAAAATAGTGTAACAATTTCTATTGTATTCAACTTATCTAAAATATCAAAAATTCATCACTATTTTGTTCTCAATCAATATAAAATAATCACTTGTGAGACGTATCTATTTTCAGTTGATACATATTATCTTTATAAATAGTTGTGTTTTCAACATTAGGAACAATATTAAGTAAAAAAGTGACATAAAGTGTCCTTTCTTTTAATTATCCATTTAATATTTCCAAATCTATTTATTTTTAATTAGTTTACGGAAATCAATTATGTACATTTTACAGTAAATAGTTACTATTTAATGAAGTGAATAGTATCACGTCGAAGTTGGCATCACTCTATTATACGCACAAAATAAAGTTTAATAAAATTCTTAAAAGAGAGTATAATTCAACAAATTAGATCCTGTAAAATAAAAACCCCTTCTTATTTTGAGAGAATATTTGAATTCCTCTCCTTTCATATCATTTTAAAAAAAATTTATGGTGTACAACCCATCACCACATTCTTATAGTAAATAAGCTAGTGGTGTGTATGAGTTATTTTTCGGTGGACATTATCAATAGAAAATTTTCAAGTTGTGCGTTGAAAAATCGAAATAAATTTCAAACTAATGATAATCATCACGTATCACTTTAAATTTTCAACGCGTCACATGACTAGAAACAAATCCATGTCACATATTCAAATCATTCACACCTAACAAAAATATATTTGAGAAGAGCCAGAATTTGCCCATAACAACTCCAGCTAGTTTTATATTTTACTATTTGGCCAGACAATAAAAATATTATTAAACTTATAGTAAAAATATATTACCAAATTATTAATAAAAATTCAACATATAGATTCAAATATATATATATATATATATACTGAATATTATTATTTAACATAATTTAAGATTAAATTTATACATTAATATGTATTTAGAACAGGGGCTGAACCAGAATAATAAATTGGTGAGATCGTATTTATATTTTTTTGAACCATAGTAAAGTAGTGTGGATTTTTATACATTTTGAGAGGCAAGTATCAAAGGAAAAGTAAACTTTAACATTAAATTAACAATTTGTACGAGTTTAATTAATAACCAAAAGATGAAATAGTAATATCTATGCCATGCTCGATCAGAACATGCATTATGGATCCACAACTGATTTAGACAATGTGATTAAGATCTATTGAATAAGTAAATGACAAATTAAAATTTTATGTTTTGCATTGAATCGACTGAAATAAGATGATTCCATCCAAGTTTTTTTGAAAATATAAAATTAAGCAAATTAATTATAATGTGTATCATTTAAAAATACGAAATGTCGATTGTTTTTGTCTAACTGTCAGACCACACAGCTCACTAATAAAACATATTATTGCATTCTCAAATCTCAACTTGATTGGTATCCAATCTATTTCAAACTTATCAAGAATCAGTTCAAAAAAATTCTTATCTGTTTTAAATTGAATGAGACAAGTCCATGAAATTTCCATGAAATTTTCATGAAATTGTAAACCCACAATCATCATGTGTGAACACTAGAAAAAAGACATATGGCTTCACACTTCACTTTTTCTCTCTTCCAAATCAAACTTTCATGTTTTCCACATCACACGTGTGAATACAAAACAAAAAAGAAAACATCCCCGCCACGCGTCAGGTGGCCGACAGGAACCAGAGAAAGAACTATTTGATTTAACTAATTATCAACTTCCCAATGTCACGTATGATGTGTTAACAATTAATAATTTAAAACCGCAGTGTTATTTTGAGTGATTTTTGGCCATATTCGATCCAAATTTAGATTCAACCTAATGATTGTCAGGGTTAAAAATGGAATAATATAATTAATAACAACGTAACATTCAGGATAAATATTAATAATTCCATGAAATAGATTTTGTTTTAAAAATTAAAATTATTTATTCATTAAAAATTAGTGAAGTTATTTAACCCTAATTTATTAATTCTCGAACTGCTACTAACGTTTTGTAAATTTAGTAAAAAAGTATGAATAGAAAATTATGAGGAAAATATAAAAATTTTTCTTACTCTTTTGTCTCAAGAAAATACTACAGATAAGGGCTATACAACCTAGCCCGGAGCAAATACAACTAAGGGCAAACCGGCATAACACAAAACGAATACAAAGAAAAAAATTGGAAAAGAACAACAGAGGAAGGCAAGTAAGGGGATGGCCCCCAACTTGCCGGCGGACTCCGCCACACTACCTACTCCTCCATCTAGGCCAACCTCTTCTATCTTCCCCCAAAATTCTCTTCAAATCTCTTGAGCATTACTCCTCCGCAAGAAAAACAACTAAGTCCTGCTCAATCTCGAACCCGGACAAGGCTACTACAGCCAGGTTACCTTCTTTGGGAACCAATTTGATCAGTCAATTACTAGTCCGCTCCTTTAGGTCAGCAAATTCATCTAGGAAAGGCCAGGACGGCTTTCTTCTACACATCATGATTTTAATAAAAGGATGAGAATCACCTTGAAGAGTCGAGATATTGAGGTTGAATTTGCAAAGTCAGTTGATTTGCAATTTTCATGAATAAGATCCAAGCTTGGGTTTGATCTCTTAAGGGACTGGGATTAATAATGAAGCTCAAGATTACTATCTTGATCCTTGACGATACCACCTCCATGTCTTCCTGCAACATACATATTCAGAGTAATGCTAAAGGGATGAGGTATTCAGCTAACCCATGACTTTCTTTTAAAAATAGGACAACTAATAGGAATATTGAGACCATGTATGGATCTCTTATCAAGCCAATTTGTATTCCTTTTTGGTTGAATTAGGAAAGCTTGATGTTGGAGATTATGTAAAATCTTTGGCAAAATTGTTTTGTAATCACTAGTCTCTTCAAGCTTCACTTTGTTCCTCCATTTTCAAATTTCCCATATAGTCAAACAAAAGGCTCAAATTTAGTTAAAATTAAGAATATGAATTATATATATATATATATATAATTTTTTTTACATAGACAGGTATTTTAGGTGGGATTCGGAGGGCGGCTGCCCCCATTACCCCCTTAGTGGTTCTGCCACTGATTGCTGGATACTCTATACTGATTTGGCAACATCTCATTGAAAGAAAAGGTGATCCAGGCTCTCTGATTTACTATGAAGGCAGCAGATACATTTTGATGCAAGCTTTGTATTGGCTCTCTGAATAATATTATCTACTGGAACTGCATTATTAAGACAGTTCCTTAGAAAACAATTGCACTTGGTTGGGATCCAAGGCTTCCAAAAATTTCCACCATTCAAACTCTTCAGAAGTAGGTTGAAAAAGAATTTTCCTGAAGCTTCATGAAGAAAAGGACCCATCAACAAATAGTTTTCAAATAAGTCTGTCCTCAGATTGATTCAGCTGAATATAAGAAGCATAATGTTTTAGTTGGGTAGACAGTGGGGAGATGTATAAATTTCTTTTTCTGCGATCATTCCAAATGTTGTAAAACTTTTCATCAGAGATCATAGTATTATTAACGATAATATCTTCCATTGGTCACCACTTCTGAATCTAAAAATTAATGTCACCCTTGCCAACTTTCCAGAAACTGTTCTCCCTAATAACTTTGATGATTGGCACAAGGGCCTTCTATATTTCAAAATCCAGAATTCTACCTTCCAGCACCTTGTATTTCTAAGCCATAAAATTAGGCCACAGAGAAAAACCTTGAACAAAGCTCCAAGTCATATTGCTTTTTAAGTAATAGCCAACCTCATCTAATATTTTCATATTCAAACCACCTTCATTGATTGGTTTAGCTATTTTATTCTAAGACATCCAATGATACCTTATTTGATCACCATTATCCCACAAAAAGTGTGGATTATTTTTTGCATCTTACTAACTAATATTTTAGGAATTGAAAGAATATAGATGATGTACATAGGTACTGAGTTTAAGATTAATGAAATGATTGAAACCCTTCCTCCCCAAGATAATAATCTGCTCTTCCAGCCAACAATCTTCTTTTAATTTTTTCAATCAGATTATCAAAATACTCAATTTTCACTTTGCCAAAAAAATAAAGGAGCTCCAAGGTATATATTAAGTAAAGATCAGTTTGTGATGTGGCTATTCCTCCTAACTTGAGCTAGCTTCATATGTTTGGAAGTGAGACATTTACTATTTTCAGAGTTAATAACTTGACTTGAAGCTTTACAAAAGTCATCCACAAGATCTTTCATGTTTTTTTATTGATCTGCTAGCTAAATTTTTTCTTAATCTATTGTCATGAAAAATATGGGAAAAATAGTATAGACAATAACATATAAATTAGGATTCATGATAGGGTAATAATTTACCCTATTTTATGTACTCATACTTAGTATATTTGAGTCGTTTCTGAGTGATTATGAGTGATTTATAGTTGATTTTATCTTTTGTAGGATAAATATGAAGAATAGTGGCTTTAGAACAGGAAAAGCACGAACAGGATGCAAATTGGGTCAAAATGGGAGAAAAAGACAACTTAAAGGGCTCATTTGCAAAACACCCAAACTTTAGGTGCCAGTCTGCAATTAAAGAAAACTTCAGGGGCCTAGCTGTATTTTTTTGAAGTAACAGGGACAAATTATAAATATGTAAAACTTATGGGGTCGAATTGTAATTTCTGAAAGTTTGGGGCTGACTTGTCAACTGATGGAACTTCAGTGACTAAAGTGCAAATTCAGAAAGTTAGTTGACTAGAGTTGACCGTGTTGACCGAGCAGATATTTGACCCGAGACAGACTGTGCCGAGCATTTATCTGATCTGAGCCAGACTGGGTCAGCATGTGTCGGGCCCAGGAAAGACAGATTCGGATATCTTGCCTGTAGGACCCATTTTGGCAACAGAATTCCTTCGGAAGACAATCAAATTACAAGATAACTACAACGTGATAGATCATCTATAAAAAGACGACTTAGGGCTCGTTCTACACATCTTCGCAGACACAGGAGCCCAGGGGATTCTACCATTCAGAGTTGGATCACTACGAGACTAAGCTTTCTTCTATCTTCGTAGTTTTACTTTTATTATTATTGTGATTGTATCGCTATGATGCGTAGTGAGTAGTCTCCATAATCTACGATCCTACGGATCCTAAGTTATTGTAAACTCAAACTCATGTTTATCAATTAAGTATTTTCATCCATTATTGTTCATGCCTTTTGAATTACGTATATGCATATCATGTGTATGGTTGGTTGTCTTATTGATCTTACACCCCTTGTCTTAGGAATTGACATGTGTAGTAATTCAAAATTAAATTATGCATGCCAGAAGAAATAAATTTAGGATTAAATTTGCTATCCTCTAGGCTAAAGTATTTCAATCCACGAAGATCGGAATCGGGTTGGGTTGGATATTTCGCTTAGTTGTAGTCAATATTCCTAGTCAACCGAAGACCGGAATAGGAGGTTGGCCTAAGAATATTGAGCAGTTTGTTTATCATGCGACTTGGCTGCATGTTTAAAAAATACTAGTATCATCACTCTTTGACTAGTATTTGTGAGATACGAAGACCGGAATCGGGAAACAACACAATATGAAATCAATTGTAGTCAATAATTTGCTGTGCAGGGACACCTAAAAGTTGAACTCGCAGTAAATTATTGAGTGATTATGTCGTATTATTGAAATTGCATGTTACATTATGGATGATTATTTGTGCTTCAATATTACATGAGATTTTACATACAATTTAGGTGAAGTAGAAATCCTATGATGTTTTCATAACTTTAAATACAACTTTCCCTTCACAACTGTTTTTGTTTTGCATAGATAATAATTTCATACAAAATCATTCGTCTAGGATTAAATATTCATTAACTCGAATATTAGTGCCTCTGACAAGCCTTACTTGTTCCTCTGGGTTCAACTCGAACTTTTCGAATATATTTGACTGCATCTGATCCCTGAAATATATCATTGGCATATATATAGGGTCAAAAATACGTTTGTCAATTCACATCAATAACAAATAAATATATTTTATGATAACCCAAAAAGAAGAATCTGATATAAAGTTTCAGTAGAAATACTCCTTCTAACTAATAAGCTCATCCATACTCACAAATCCAACATCTAATTTTGATACATACAAGATATGAGATCACAAAATTTAGTTATGGATGACACCAAAAGGGGTGCGATCGTACCAGTATTAATGCACCGTATCTCATCAGAAATCCACAATCAAGTGTGCTTGGGCAAGAGTAGTACTAGGATGGATGACCTCATGAGAAGTCGTATTACATTTTTTTCTTTTAAAAAAATGACATCAAAAGTGAAATAACTTTTAGAAATTCAAATACCAACGGATCACAAACACGATAAATTGCAAACTTAAAAATAAAAGACAAATAATTGATGGTTGTGAATGTTAAATAGCAGCTACATTAATTTTATCTCGTAGCAAATAGCTGATCTGTCGAAAAGGCGTGATTATTTGTACTTTAAAATGACATTTTGCCATAATATTCATTTCATCATCGCAATCTTCACAACAACTCTCAAGTAGCTTTATATGTTTACTTTTTGTATCAACCTCCTCCAAATAAGGGACCGGTGCAAATCCTAACAGTAAATGAACTCAAGACCAATTCGTTTGGTCCCATTTCAACGGTTAATCTCTAGTAAATAGTTTTTTATTTGTCTGAATCTGAATGACATCCGGACTTCACATTCTGACCATAAATGGTCTCAATGATCTTTATCTTTCATTGCGCCTAGTAATAATGGTCTTGCTGCACCAATTGTTACGTAACTACCATGTTTATAATAGTTTCCACACCTTCATTACTCAATCTAGGATCAGTTGTACCTCTTATGAATACATGGAGTGGTATTCCTATACCACTATCACAAACAACTTTTATAAATCTGTCTTTAAGAGAAAGTCATCTCAATTGGTTAAACAAAGGTCATCATGTTTGTTTTTGCACATTGGTTCGGTAAAAGATTCAACGCAAGAAGTTGGTCACCAACGAAAAATTGATGCCAAAACATAAAGACTGGTTATGAATAATGCTTAACAAATTATAATGCAATTATTTGGCGCTACCACACCGCATGAGGTGAGCATGTTGTATACATAAATCTTGCATTTTCTAAAGAATAAGTTCCAACCGACACCAATGGCCTTAATGTGATTCAAGAGATGCGATTGAAAAATTCAACACTATTTATCACCTACACTATCTTCTGAGTTTACTACCATGATGATGAGACCCACATCTTAATTAAATACAGACATGTTAGACACATAAATGATATCTCACTATCAGAGATATGTGGTAAAACACTACTAGCTCACACTTCACTCGGACAGAAGAGAAAAAATTATTATTATTTTCATTGAGAATAAAACAACCCTATTTATAATGTACATGAAAACTAAAATAAGAAAGTGACAATATTTGTGCCTATAAATATTGTATCTCTAATAATAGGAATATCCCAAATCTTCATGGCATGGAAGGTTATCGCCCTTGAATATTCCGATGAATATTCAAGTGTATCTCTTGAGAATATCTATAGAATATTTAACTTATTGGGTCATTCCTAGTATGGCTCAATATCACGAACTCCAAGTAGACGCCGTAGTGTTGTTAGCTTCACAATCGACAACGCCTTTGTTAGGATATCAGCTCTCTGCTCCTCTGAACAAACAAACTCTACAACAATCTGTCCTCCTTCGACAAACTCATGTATGAAATGGAATCTTGTGTCGATGTTCTTACTGCGTCCGTGGAAGGCAATATTCTTCAGCAATGCAATGACAGATTTGTTGTCAACCAACAGCTTCGCTGTCTTGGGCTCTTCTCTAGTAAGCTCCCCTAATAAGCTCCTGAGCCACATCGCTTGTTGCTGCCATTAACTCAGCCTCGCATGATGACAATGCAATTATTTTCTACTGCTGTGAATTACATGAGAATAAGCTATCATTGATGTAGAACACTCCCTTTCTCTTTCTATCATCCATGTCACCGGCTAGATCACTGTCAGAGTATCCTATAATCAATTTTGGGCCTCTCTTACCGGGATACACTGTCCATAGTGCATCAATCCTTTCAGATACCTCAGGATGTGCTTAACCGCCTTCTGATGCATCACGGTTGGTCTCTCCATGAATCTTCTCGCCACCCCGACAACATATGAGAGATCTGGCATAAAATATAGGAGATACCTGAGACAGCTAATCATACGATGATATTCAGTAGTGTCAATAGGTACTCCATCAGCATCTTCGGTTCCATGGGAATCTTGACCGGGTTGCATTCGTCCATGCCAAATTGAGCTAGCACCTTCTTGGCATATGCAGTCTGCTTGATGGTGACACCTCCTTCTTGCTGCTCCACCTCAATCTCAAGATAGTAGGTAAGCAATCCTAGATCACCCATCTCGAACTCAATCATCATTTGCTGCTTGAACTCCTTGATCATGATTGGATCAGCACCAGTGACAATGAGGTCATCAACATAGACACCAACTAGGATTCTAAAGTGGTCTCTTCCTCTTTTATAGACTACTTGCTCATGTGCACATCTTGTGAAGCTGAGTTGCTTCATGCTTTAATCAAGGCGCATGTTCCAAGCCTGTGGTGCCTGTCGAAGCCCAAAAAGTTCCTTTTTGAGTTTGAGAACCATATGCTCCTTGTCCTTCATAGTGAATCCTTCCAGTTGGGCTACGTACACCTCTTACTTGAGCTCGCCATTGAGGAATGCTGATTTGATATCAAGATGATGAACTTCCCAATCACGATTTGCTGCCAAGGCAAGGATCATCCTCACGATGTCAAGCTTTACCACTGGTGCAAACACCTCTTCAAAGTCAATGCCTTGCCTCTATACATAGCCTTTTACGACTAATCTTGGCTTGTGCTTGGTTACTACTCCGATCGGTAACATCGTCAAGGTCTATATTGAATTCTTCTCAATAGATTCAATCTCCTTTGTCATGGCCTCCTCACAGGCTGGATGGCCTGCAACTTTGTGAAAGAAGGTTAGCTCCTCCTTCTCAACGAGTATTGCCTCATCCTCCAAGTCATCGTAGTTCAACTCCACCCTCAGTGCATCTCGCATTATGTCTGCATTGGACTACCCCCTCATTAGTGTCATCACTGTCCAATGGCGGTTGCAATGTGATTATGACATGCACAATAACATGTTCAGTCGCTGGTGTTGTAGATGTTGATGTATGAGTCGCCTCTCCTTTTCTCATAGTTGGACTCTCCGATGTTCCAATAATATTTGATGGAGCTAGTGCAGCGTCTTGCTCTAGCGGTGTCATGGACAATGACTCACCTATCGATCTCCAGAAAGATGGCATTGAGTTGCCTGTTGTTGGCTCATTATTGTCGACTGTGAAACCTGTGGGTTCATCACCATCAGTGCTTGCATACCACTCCACTCCATATTCTCCTTGAATATCACATCGCGACTTACAACAATTTTTCCTCTTCATAGGTTGAATAGTCGATGTGCCTTACATCTATCCTCAATACCAAAGTACACCATCTGTTGGCTTTGATCGTTGAGGTTCTTCAAATGTGGAGATGACACCTTTGCATGCGATGTACACCAAAACACGCGAAGATGTCCCAAGTGCAGTTTCCTCCCATTACAAGCCTCAAACAAAGTGCGCTCCCTGATTGACTTCGTTAGTGAACGGTTTAACAGGTACACTGCATGCCATACTGCCTCTCCCCAGAACTTTGTTGGCACGTTATTTTGAGAAGGGACCTCACCATCTCCATCATGGTCCTATTTCTTCGCTCTACCACACCATTCTACTGTAGTGTGTATAGGGCAATGCAGTGCTGCTTGATTCCTCTTTGTTCAATCATCTTGGAAAATTCAACTGATAAGAACTCACCACCGCGATCAGTCTGAAGCGTTTTCATGCGCTGCCCACAAGTAGTGTCAGCCTTGAACTTCATAAACTTGGGAATGGCCTGATCCTTCAATTTTTATGATGTAAACCCATATCCACCAAGAGAATAATCAACAATCAACATGAAGTACTTGTTACTTGCCCTTGTTAGTGGTGAGATCTACTTGAAGTACCTCAAAGGGCTTTTGAGCACGGTATTGCGTCGTCACTGGGAATGGCTTTCTCGCCTGCTTTGCAACCAAACACCCGTGACACATTTGGTTTAGATGTCTGATTGGAGGCACTCTCGCTACCATCTCCTTGTCAACTAGTAGTTTTATTGCTTTGAAATTAATGTGGCCTAGGCGTGTGTTCCGTAACCATGCTGGATCTTTTAGACTCACCAATAGACAAATCAGGCTAGCTAACACCACCCGAATGCTACAGAGCCGATTTGGGGCGCGTCTCATCTGCATGATTAGATGAAGGGAATCTTTATGCAACACCTTTAGCTCGTCATCGTCCGTGGTCACCTTATGTCTGGTCTCAATAAGTTAGCCTAGGCTCATAATGTTACTGCAAAGTATCAGGATGTAGTACACTTCCTCAAGTAGCAACTGATCTCCATTTTTTCAAGCAAAGAGAATTGAGTCTTTTCCCAAGATTTGTACCTGGATCCATCACCGAATGTGACATTGCCAGTACCGCCTTCATCAATTTTATGGAACTTCATCTTGTCACCGGTCATGTGATTGCTGGCTCCATTAATGAGGTACCACATCTTCATTGTTGTTGTGATGTCACTCTCCACTAGGTGCAGTTCCAACCACACCTTTTTTTTCATTGAGATAGACGGTGTCCTACCATTTTTTCGCTGATGCTCTTTCTCAGACACAACGAACATTAAAGCAGGTTCGATGTCAATAGCCCACGTGAGATATGCCTTGTCCGCCTTCTTTGGTGCCTTGCACTTATTTGCATAGTGTCTCATCTGATTGCAATTGTAACAGCTGATGTGACTCTTATCATGGCCTCCACTTCCTGAGCCATCTTTGCTTGGTGTGTTGTGACACCCACCTCGACGTCGGCTTTTACCACAACCACGACCACACTGCCCTCCGCCACCATTCTCTGTTGATTCCCTCTAGCCGAGGAGTTACCGCCTTGCTTCTTCTGTCGCGCCTCCCAATCGGCTTGAGTGAGTAAGAGCTGACCATCGTCGTTGATACCACCAGCTGTTCACCGCGTCCGGTCCTCATACACCTTCAACTGACCTATTGCTTCTTCAAAGGTCATAGTCTTTAGGTCGTAGAAGTTCTCGATGCCGGTGATCACGTTCACAAAGCGGTCCGGCACAGTATCAAACAATTTCTTCACTAAGGTAATATCATCCAAAGTTCCATCCAAGTTGGCTTACCTGAAAGACATGCATGTGAGTTTTACCGGCGTACTGGTCAAGGGTCTCCCCCTCTTGCATCTGCAGGGCGTGGAAATCGTTCTTCAACTTCTGCAACCGTGCCTCCTTGACGCAATCTGCGCTGACAAATCTTATCTTGAGGAAATCCTATACCTCCTTCGCCATCTTCTTGTTTGCCACTTACATGAGGAGATCTTTCGGAAGAGCTTAGAAAAGATGTGACCTTGCCTTCTTGTTATTTTTTGTGTCGTTCACGTACCCATGTGAAGTTATTGGAAAAGATGCGTCCTTGTCTTCTTGTCATTTTTTGATAACTATGGGTACATGAACGGTCCATTGCTTTTCCGCAAGGCTTCTCCACGAACAACGAGTGGCATTGTATTGAATTTAGGATACTTGGGTTTAAAAACAAGCTCCAATACTAGATGTTAGGCACAAGACCGATATCTCATAGCCAGAGATATATGACAAAACACTATGAGCTCACACGTTTTTTAATAATAGCTTTTATTAATGTAAGAATGTTTAAAATAGAAACGACATGGCTCGGGAAGAGGGATGGCACCCAGTCTAGCCGAACCACTCACCGATAAAGCAGGAAATTACAGCCACTCAAACACACCTAAACGACCTAAACCAGAGACTATCCCCATGCAGAGCCGCGCGTACCTCTGAAGAGAACAACTAAGGAGAACTTGCCACTAGCGAGCCAACATCCAGGGCAAAGCGCGCAAGCCTATCAGGTATATGATTTGCCTCCCGCATCACATGTACAATCTGAATGCCTTCTATCTCTCGCAGAATCTTTCGATACACAAATGCATGTCCATCGACACTCCCCTTCGCCCTTAAGTGAATCGGCCAAGGCCTTTGAGTCACACTGTAATTCCACCACCCGTAGACTATGATCCTTTGCTAGACAAAGGCCCATCAAAACTTCCTCGTATTCGGCAGCAGTACTTCAAAACGAATCACTGAACCTGGTCTCAAAAAGGAGCTTCGTCTCCCCCGTGATTCCCCGGACTACACCTCCACCCGATGAGCCTCTAGGACCGGAAGATCCATTTATATTGAGAGTGAGGCCAGGTCCTGGATCCCACGCAATCCATAGCAACCGACTGACCGGACCCGGCGAGACAAGAAGGCCTAGACTCTCTATGGCAAGAATCTCCTCCCTAGATAAGAGGACCTTTGCTCTAAATTACAGAAGAAGCCTGACCATCCAAGCCTGGACATTTTTGTATATATCAATCCCACCAAAAGCGCCATCATCATGATTCCTCCTATTACGCTGACACCAGATCTCCCATAAACCGCACGCCACTGCCACGCAAGAGACAAAGTCAAATTGTGACCTCACCGAACCTGATGAGATCCATGACCATCTCAACTAAAATAAGGAAGAGACGTGAGGTTTATCAAGGACTCTAGCCAAAGGAAGCCACACCGTGCGAGCTAAATCACTTGTGATGAAAAGATGATCAATCGACTCGTAGCTTGGCCGAGTACAACATCGACATTTCGAGCACAACGGAATTCCTCTACCCTGAATTCGATTGTCCACCAGAATAGCCATATTTAACAACCTCCAAAGAACCCTCCAATCTTCCTGAGCAGCCAAGGAACCCATAGCCACTTAAAGTCACTGCCACCCTGAGATGGATGAATGTACGAAAGAAAGCCTGTTAGGGAGAAACGACAAGAGGAGCTGCCAGACCAAACTAGGCAATCTTTGGAAGCATCATTGAGAGTAACCTGACACAAGGCCTCCTTGACCTCTATTGGACACCGAGACAAATGCTCAGGGACCTCCATAATCTCCTTCACCCGAATACCCACCAGCTCCACATAAAAAACTTTATTTGGAAAGGCATGACTGATTCCCAACATGCCGTTACCTAACACCCAAAACACCCGTGGCCAAAGAAGTAGAGCAAGAGGCCGGACCTTAGTCCATATAGCAGAACCACTTTGCAGCGAAGACAAAATCGATGTAGGGTGCCCGTACTTTGATGCCATAAAGCGAGCCCATACTGACTCTTGTTCCCAAAATCTCCAAGCCATCTTTGCGAGAAGTCCTTCTACGATTCTGGATAAGCTTTTGAAACCCAGCCCTCCTTCATTGAATGGTCGGCAAACTAAGGACAATCATACCCAATGAAGATGCCTCTCCAGGACTGCATTCCACAAAAAGGATGCCAACTATGAGGAAATGCGCTGCAATACCGTCATCAGAATTGGAGAAGAAGCTAGGACATGAACTGACGAAGCCATCAGAACCAACTGAATCAAAGTGATCCTACCTACAAATGAGATAAGTTTACCCAGCCATCCCTCCACTCGAGATCTGATCTTACTCACGAAGTCATCAAAAATACTCTATCTTGGGTTGGCCTGGAATAAAGGAACTCCCAAATACGTAACTGGAAATGATCCTCCACTGAAACCTGTATTCCCCATCAACATTGCACGCCTGGAAACTGAGATTCGGTTCGAGAAAAAGATGGCGCTTTTAGACTGGTTTATCATCTGACCCGAAGCCCTATAGAAATCCTCCAGAATACGACATAGACTCTAAATGGAGGAGGAACTTCCATTCCCAAATAGCATAACATCATCTGCAAAGATAAGATGGGATGGAGAGGCCGCTCGCCGGTCACAAAAGAAAGATCATATATGCCCCATCGAAATACTCTTATTCAGTTGTCTCCCTAATACCTCCAGAGCCAGCACGAACAAAGATGGGGATAATGGATCCCCCTGCCTTACTCCGCGATAAGAGTGGAAATATCCATAGAGTTTTCCTTCCCACTTTACCGAGAACAAGCAGCCACAAAGATTCTTATAGATCAAATCACACAAAGCCTTTGAAAAACCAAAGTGCTGAAGAACCCGAGTTACAAATACCAACGAAAGACGATCATAAGCCTTTGACATTCCAATTTCAGCATTATGTTTCCCCCAGACTTCCGTTAATATTACGACATAACTCATGAGCAAGTGCAATGTTTCCCCCCCACACTCCAATCGGAGAGAAGAGAAGAAATTATTGTTATTTTCATTGAGAATAAAACAACCATATTTATACTGTATACGAAAACTAAAATAGGAAAGCGGCAATATTTGTCGCTACAAATATTGTATCTCTAATAATAGAGGATATCCTAAATCTTCCTGGCATGGAAGCTTATCTCCCTTGAATATTCCAATAAATATTCAAGTGTATCTCTTGAGAATATCCACAGAGTGTTTCACTTATTGGGCCACTCCAGAATTAAACCCGACAAGGCATATTGTAATTTCTACTTTGTGTTCTTAATTGGTCCTGTTTTCAGGTGCGATGCCAACTGCTGTAGATTTTTTTCATCTCTAGTCCACACCTTCTCAATCTTTTTTTTTTTTTGAAAAGGAAAAAGGCATACAGGGAGGGAGAAGGGACAC
>NQLW01000053.1:2348376-2358461 GCA_002312845.1 Kalanchoe fedtschenkoi | reverse complement strand
CTTGTGTCTCTCTCTCTTCCTTGTGTAATTTTGTGTTTTGGCTGGGATTCCGCCGGCGACGTTGTTAACGTTGTCTCTCCGGTGAATTCCTAACAGTTGCTGGTTGGCCAGACCTTAGCACCCTCCTCAGCGGTCCCTCGCTTCAGCAGGTCAATCTCAGCATCCTTGTCCTTCAAAATCTCAGTAATTTTGTTCCTGAGCATCCTGTTCTCGCCATTTCTATCCTCAACGGCAGATTGCACAACTTTGATGTCATCCTGGAGAGATGCAATTGTTGATTGAAGCTCCAGAAGCCTTGCATTGAGTTCCATCTTCTGAATTCTGAGCATGTGCAGCCTGGGCTTCATATCCTCTAACTTCTTACTGTTCTCCTTGTTCACATCCAATTCCCTCTGCAACAATTTATTATAATACATGCCCATGAATCATACGAAGAGGCTGCATGCAAGGGGCAAGAGGCAGGGAAGGATATGGTAACATTTACATGCAATACAAACAGTACCTGAAGAAGAAGGTGAAGAGAGGAAAGCTGCTGATCCTTCTGTTCAAGAATGAGGTTGAGGATCCTCTTCTCCCTGAGCTTGTGAAGCACCATAACACCCAGCACGGCCAGCCCAAACGCCACAATCAACATCTTCCCATATGCCTTTGCCCCCCTGCTCTCAAATCGGCTTCCCTTCATTGCATGTGCCACCATCTTGTCTGTGTATCTCCTCCTCTGCAAATCAATGGAGTTAGTTTCAAAGAAATAACAAGGCTGAGATTGTGAGGCAGCTTCTTAAATGTCACGGCTTTGGAGCTTGCTTAGCATCTAAAAAGAGCCAATAAACTACTTTCAACTCTCTCTCTCTAGCTGACTAACATTAATAAGTAGTAGTGAGGTTGGGGAAGCATGATGATGTTTGTGTTTAGTAGGTAGCCAATGAGCATGAGAGACCTCCTCACTCATCACTTTTAGCAGTACAATGAAAGCTCGCCATCAATCTCCAAATCAGGAATTTAAACTCAATATGTTAATTTGCTCTTAAAATGACATCGTTTTGTGTTCGCAGCAAAGTGCTGCGCAGTACCGGATTTCTGTCCCCTTTTCAGCACCTCTAATATAGACACTATTTTACTCACCGTTAAAGTACGTACCGACCTTCCAAATTGTTAATAAGAAATGTTTGTTGTGGTATCCGTGTAGGGGGAGGGGAATTGCTATTGCTACTTTGAGACTTGAGTTACATGTGCATTGAGCGAGTTTATAGGATCAAGCAAGAGCAGGGCCTCCATCCGACTTGAGATACTCACTCCATTGGAAAGCAACAAATACCCAACCCCTAACATCTTCAAGTCAACCATTTGAATGGGCCTTGACTTGACCACACCCAGTAATGACCTCGAGCAATCTTGATTTGATTAGTTCTTTGCCCACTCGACGCTGTTGGAGTGAAAGCATGACGGGTTCGGAGAAAATTTAGGCGGTTGCATCGGCGTTTTGCGGCCTGCCTGCCTACCTGCCTGTCGTCTCAATTTTTTGTGAGAAGGTAAAGAGATTTTTAATCCATGAATTTGTTGGTGCATATAAAGGGATTGTATCCACACCACTCATTGAACTCAAACACTAATCTATAAGTATAGTTGGACTCTCTCACTCATTGTCCATTCTCGATTCGTTTTGAGTGTGGAACCAACTTACTAACATGGTATCAGAGCGGGCCGCTTAGCGATCTCGCAAGTGAGGGGTGTTGATGCATATAAAGGGATTGTATCCCACATCGCCCGTTGAGACCAAACACTAACCTATAAATATAATTGGACTCTCCCATTAATTTTGAGTGTGAAACCAACTTACTAACAAGTCTGTTTAGGAATTATGCATGATGTGGTCTGGGACAGTTTCTGTCGGCATAGTGATATAAGTATCTTTTTACTCAATATTGCTACCACTTCCTTCCTGCAGTTAGTTTGGAGTCGCTGAGTAGAAGCAATGTTGAAGTCAATGCTGGGTTTGTGCAAACTTTGTATCTCTGAAAGCAGGAACAGGACTGCCTTGGTAGCCATTGAAAGAGCTAACATGCTATTTCCTGAAGCTGCATTTGTCCCCAAGTTTGAGGATGAGACTGATAACAGGGTCGGAGTTGCCATCAGAGCCTGTTACTGACTCGTGTCCTTTAAGAGGTGCAGTGTTTGAGATGGTTAGAGCCGCCTTTAAAAATGTTAGATTTTCAGCACCATTGTGGCAAGTTGTCGACCATATTTGCTTTCACCCTTTGGCGCATGCCTCCATGGATGATATTGCTTGCCTCGCTAAATCTCTTGCTGCAGATATTGGCTCTAGCTTCCATGGTTCGGACCCTCAAACTGGAATTCAGATGCAAGTCAATATTAATTTATCAGAAATGTAAATCTAGAAAAACCTTAATCTCTAATGTTTTGAATTCTTCCATCATATCGCCTATCTCACAAATTTTGGTATTCAGAGTGTGCTTGCAGTTCCCACCTTCCAGCATGGAAGAGCCCCTGGAGATGGCCGGCGCTTAGCAGCGAAAATCAGTGGGTGGAACATCAATACCCGCCTCTAATGCCAGATGAAGGTCCAGCACGGGCAGCTCCTGATAAAGGGGTGTCTTTGGTTTTTCTTCATATTTTTCATATAATTTTTTTTTTAGTTTCACATTCACAATTTTCTATAAACCAAACAAACGATTCATTTTTATTTTTTCACAAATTTTTCTTTCCATCAAATTTTTTCTAAATTAAACATAGTTTTATAGTGTCTTTGGTTTAGGGAAATTTTAGGGAAAGGAAAATGAGACGTAAAGTGAATTCCTTATAGAAACCATCATATTTTTTTTTTATTTGGTTAGAGGTGAAAAATTCATAGAAAAATTCTCAAACACTATTTATTTTGTTAAAAATTTTCATTTTTTTTCAATCCAACTTTCCTTAAATCAAATAAAAGATTTCTTTCTATTTTCCTTAAATTTTTATTTCCTTCAAATCTTCGGGAAGGGAACACTTGTCTTTGACATCTTCCTATTGTATTTGGTACATGTGCAATACAGCCAGCTGTTGGCAAGGTTGAAAAATAAATGCAGTCTGAATCTGAACCTGCTTCCTTTTTTTTTTCTTCCTTTCACCTTGCCAGTAGGATATTGCTAGTTCCATGTACATGTTCAAAAGTAAATGAGAATTCGTCACGTGGTGCGTTAAAAAGTTAAAATTACACATGACGATTTAGCATTGGTTTGAAAATTATTTTTACTTTTTAACGCGCCACGTGTCGACTCCCATTAATAATGTCCACCGCCACGTGGTGGACACACCGAAGAATTTCTGAGTAAGCAGCTCATTGGTTTTTGAAACAAGTTTCACTTACATACAGAAAAAAAGACACTGGCAACTGGTAAGATGGATGGATATATGAAGCAGGTCGGTCTTCATTTCATACATACAATTAGTTTTTATCTTCTATTCTTTCTCGAGAACATGGCCACACATGCCTGATGCAAGAGTGCGTCAATGATTGACAGAGCACCTGATGGCGGATCTTCGCACTACCCTAAATCGGTAACTGTGTGTTTGGTTCATGAAGAATTTGGTAAAAGGGATAATTTGGTGGAAAATGAGAAAAAAAATTTGTGAATAAATGAGAAGAAAAGTTTGTAGAAAAGTTAGATGGAAAATATGAAGAAAAATTGTTCAAAATAAAGAATGCTTTAATATTTTTTCATATTTTTTATCCCTAACCAAATAAGAAAAATATAATGGATTCCATGGGGAATCCATTTTCTCCCAAATTTTCTTTCCATCAAATTTTTTATAAACCAAACACACCCTTTGGTGGAAAGGAAAATTCGGAGGAAAGTGGATTCCTCATGGGTGTGTTTGGTTTAAGAAAAATTTGCGGAAAAATAAAAAAAGAAAACTTGTGAAAAAATGAGAAAGAAAGTTTGTAGAAAAATTAGATAGTAAATATGAAGAAAATTTTGTTTAAAATAAAAAATATTTTAACATTTTTCCACCATTTTTCACTCTAAACCAAACAAGAGAAAA
Source organism: Kalanchoe fedtschenkoi (assembly GCA_002312845.1). Lineage (NCBI taxonomy): Eukaryota > Viridiplantae > Streptophyta > Magnoliopsida > Saxifragales > Crassulaceae > Kalanchoe > Kalanchoe fedtschenkoi. The sequence goes on along the minus strand of NQLW01000053.1, from coordinate 2,354,420 downwards.
TATTATGATTACATGGGGAGAAAATACTTTCACTAAATTTTCTTTTCTATCAAATTTTTCCTAAACTACACACTCCCCATGAAATCCATCATATTTTTATTTGTTTGGTTAAGATTGAAAACTGATGAGAAAATATTAAAGTATTCTTTATTTGAAATAAATTTTCCTACAAATTTTTTTCTCATTTTCTCACAATTTTTTTTTTCACCAAATTTTTTCTAAACCAAACACATGCTAATAAAAATATGGTAGAAAGAAAAATAAGAGGGAAAGTGAATTTTTCATCCAACTTTTTTTTATTTAGTTAGCGGTGGAATATTCATTGAAAATCAGTCAAACATTTTTTATAGTATTAAATTTTTCATCTAATTTTCTCTCTTTCAATTTTTTCTAAATCAAACAATAAATTTCTTTTATTTTTTCTCAAATTTTCTTTAACTCCGAATTATTGCCAGCAACTAGTTTTACCTACTGCTAAATACGGAAGCCTACCGTCCTATACGGATTGCCTTACTGGTGCTTTTGACTTTAAAATGCTGCCTATATATTACTCCCTCAGTCCTCTTTTATTTGTCAATTTTCTTTTATAGAATTGAATTTGACTTATCATTTTGTACATGAAATTTTATAATAAATATTATGATAATGAATCTCAATATGTTCGTATCGAATTCTATTTCGATAATATACTTTTATTATAATTTTATAATATTTATATTTTAAATTATTTACGTTCAAAAATTAATGTACGGTACACTATGTACGTGCCGACCTGCATTCATTGGTATGCATGTTAGGTTTGTGACAAACAAAAAAAACGGATCCAAATGCTAAGGCAGGCGGCTCTAATCGTCTAGTATTAATTACTTCTCCCTGCTTTTCTACTCCCCACGTGGTCGGTTATCCTACCTACATTGGTCTTTGATTTAGACTAATATGCATTTCAAATTTGGTTAGCTCGATCATACACGCCATTTGGTGTTCAATTTACCAGGCCAGGTGGTACTTTCCTCAATCCAAATCGTCACATGTACCCACTTTAAGTTGCACATATCAAATGTACCTGTCACTTTTGCCTCAATTATTTGCATATTCTGCGTTCCGAAGAGACATGGGTGGCAAAACAACAATCATAAAATTAATCATGTCAAACAATCATTAAAATTTCAGGTTCAAACTGATACCGAATACGAGAAATAATCCGGAACAAATCTGACTGGAATGAGCTCCTTATGTCCTAACCACTAGTGATGAGAATGAAGGCTGGAGTCGCATAATAAACATATACTGAAAAAATAAGAAGAAGAAGAAGAAACGATTTTGATAAGAAGAGCAATCAAGATTGATTAGTTAAGGATGGTTTCTAATAAACATTACAGGGATGGATGGTTTGCTCTCCTCTAAAACAACCCACGGCAGTTACTACCCAAAAACAGTGGTCGTCGGCATGAAACTTTTAGTACAAACAAACATATATAAGACATCATGAGATGAGACAATGAACATGGTGTGGCTGCCACCTTTGTACTCAGCAATAATCCTCGACTACTACTAGTGATAAGACTTAAGAACGGCTCCGCAGAAGCTGCAGATGATGGCCCTCCAGCACTTGCAGTAAAACGGGACACAGCAGAACCTGGTCTCGGTCTTCATATCGGCAACCCTGGCTCCTCCACCGCACTTGGAGCACATCCCAGCCAACGGCTTGCTCCCTTTCACCACCTTCCTCTGGTCCACTAGAAAGCACAAAAACGCCATATTTCTTATTCACCAAGCAGTAAGCCGGTGGGGGAAGTTGCTGCAGGTTGATTGATATTTATTTATCTGCAGTGAGCAACCCAGTAATGCTTCGGGATGTGGTTGATGAGAGAGAGATGAGCGGGGTTGGGTCAGGTTCAGGTTCAGGTTCAGGTTAGCTCTCTGTGTCAGATTATTAATATAAATTCATTGAGGGTGAGATATGTGTTTAGGATGACGAGTGCAGTTGGTTAGGCCCTGTGTGTGTTCATAATAAAGGGTGATGGAGATCTGGACCGTCCATCTTGCCACATGTATGGAAGTTGGTTGGTAGTTGATTGGTACGTAATAAGCAAGCAGCAACATATCCTTCCTTCCCCGTATTAAGTATTAACAACAACACTATCAATTTGGAAGTTTCAGAAGCCAAACAGAAACTTGTCAAGTCGTATTCAATCCAACTTCTCAAGGAAGTTGTTAGTTCTCTTCATAACTGCATGTGAAGTTTAAACTTCATGGTTAAGTAATGAATGGCTGGACTGGGCCTAGTTGAAGTACTTGGCATGGGTGATCGTGTCCATCACGTGGCCGTGAACACGACCAATGAGAGAGCACCACGTGACGCTTTTTCATTAACCATATCCTCAGTCACGTGATGAACACAATCCATGTAAGTCTGTCTCCTTCGCATGGTCTCAACTTGTTGCCTCGCCAAATTCAATGCTCATCCACTCATAATATCTATTTTCACTCCCACCCAAAACTGCGCGTCTTTCACAAAAACAGGTGCTCCAACATTCTTCTAATATACTCGTTTAAGGTTAATTTGAGTGAATTAAGATAAAGTTAATGCTAGCGGTTGGATAAATTTAATAGGTAGGTGATTAATATTTTTTTTAAAAAGTTCGTGCAAAAAGTAAAATTAGTAGATTATTATTAGTGAGAAATGTATTTTTTATTGATTATGATAATAAAGTGATTAATGTTTGACATTTTAAGATAGTTGTTGATATTAAATACGCATTGAAAATTATTAAGTAACAAGTAAAAATAGACAAAAAAATTCAATTAAATAGCATGTAAAAGAGGACAGAAGGAGTACTTTACTGTAGATCTCAAATCAGAAGACTTTTCTAATAGTAGTTTGGATAGACATTTTGACATTTATCGCTTTGGATTTTTTTTTTTTGTAAAAAAAAATAAAAAAGAATACGTCATATGAAATGAAAATAATAATATGAAAAAGGCATGAAAGACTGTGAATTGAGATATGAAAGTACAGAAAAAAAGTATGTGGGCATACAGTGAGTGTTCTAACCAGTGGAACTAGTTGTGAATCTTCTAAGGACACTTCAATCTCCTGTTTAGTATGTATGTATGTGTGTGTATGCTGACCTCTCCATTTCTTTTCTGTTGTGGCTCCAAAATGATTAATATGTTGACAAAAAAGTCAGTTACTTTTCTTTTACTCTTTTATTCAGATATGTGCTGGTCCTACTACGCGCACTGTGATAGCGCAGACATAATAACTGTTCTTGCAGCAGCCTCCCGCATGATTTCTGTTGCTTTGCTACTGCCTCGGAAGTACGTGTATACTTGCTGTACATAAGAGGAGTACAAATGTAGTGAAAGAAACAGGGACATTGTTTAAGGTTTATTCAAATCCCAACCTGGATAACCCATAAGCTCAAAAGAGATTCGACCGTTAAGAGCCCGAATCCAATTAAACCACTGTCAGACTCTTTGGGAAGGAAAACCACTGATAGCACAAGTGGAAAGAAACTCTCAAAATATGAACAGAGTCTAAGAACTCACCCTTGCAAGACCATTCTCAGTCAAGGCATCTATTGCTGCCAAGATTCCTTTGTTTCGTATGTAGAACAAATAATTAAGTTAAGACCATGACTGCAATACTACCGATCACATAATAAACTTACTCTCGTGCTTTTAGTTTTCTGACCAAATCAAATGGCCTACTGTCACCGGACTTCCTCTGGAACTTTAATTCTGGATACGATGATTTAATCTGTGATGGCAACGAGCGCTCCGTGTGTCACGATCCTAGAGTAATGATTCATATCCCTTACTCTTTTCACGTACTTTGGAATACTTAAGACCGTGCAGCGCCCAGATCTTCATGGATCAGAGCCAGCTTTTTCAACGCCCACGTATATTTAATGACCCGTGTCTTGAGGAAGCTATGAGATTATCACTTACCACGCATCAACAAGTGATTCATGAGGATCTCTATAAATAGTCACATGTTATTCGATTAGGATATTAGCTTATCCATGAGATTCATCTCAGGGTTTCGCCTAGTCTCATCATTGGCTAAAGTATAAGAGTCCCCTCTTGAATTCCCTTCTGATTCCCATATCACATTAATGGAAATTCAGTATGATCCAAGGATCTCTTGTGGTCCTTTATTCTCATTATCCAAGGGTTAAAGTCGGATAGCTAGCCTCGACAATGAACTCGTTGCGCGTCGTTGAGGTCTCGCCCCATTTGCACGACGTCCATAAGGTTGACACCTTACGGAGATCTTCGAGGCTCGCTAGACCTTTGAAGATTCGTCCTCATGTCTCACATGACTTGGACTCACTTAGGGTTCACATCCGAGTACTCACTCTGGGAGTGGCCGAACTCACCATTACTCCCCCTAAAGAGTTAATGGAGTTTTTCTCAGTCACACGGGAAGAAACATCAACAGTGTCTCTCCTTACATACGAGTTCTTTAAGGGCAACCACTTATCCGATTTGTGTGATCCACATATCGTTAGACTCATATTGAAGTCTAATTTCATAATCCATCATCCAATTCGCCACCCGACTTCTTGAAGGTCCGGTACTCAATAATTATGAAAATGTCATTGAGGCCACGAAAAGGCTCCCAAACTTTGTTATAGAGTTAACCCGTGACACTCTCTCTTCAACTTTCAATGCATATTTACACCCTTATCTTTGATGGATTTGGTTTTTTTTTCAGACACTAACACTAAAAGTTTCTCTGATTAACAAATGTTCATATGACAAGAAGGACATCTTTAACACCCGTAGAACATTTTGCACCTTCGTTGTTGATCAAAGCGGCTCAAGATTTACCTCGTAAGTTGCAGGCTCAAATAATTCTTTGAGCTTGAGGAATTTTTTGAGTGGGAATCTTGGCCGTCATCTAGGTGTCAACACCAACTAATTCTCGGGTGGAGGATTTTATTCAGAATTGTCATTCAGCTTCTGTTAAGGTGACCAATCCTGAAGGCGCGAGGAGGCTCATTTGCTAACCAGCAAACGACACCGTTTGCTGAATGTTTCAGGAGGCTCAGCTCAGGAGGGAAGCTTCGTCGTTTGTGTTACGCGGGATAACAAATTGTATTGCAGTAAAACAACATCGTTTAGGCTGGTAAACATGAGTTACACGCCTGCCCTAAACGTCACCGTATTACCCTTTAGCCTGCATTCTCTTGTCTTCCTCTCAGCTTCCCTCCGACTGATCTTTCCTCTATATATTTCAGCCTTCTCTCTTTTTCAGAAAAAAATGATTCTAAGTTCTGAATAAAGGGAAATGTTATTTAGCTTCTGCCCCATCATTACAGATCGAAAACCCTAGCTGTGTTTTCAGTTTCCATTCTTACGGACATGTCAGCAATAATGCATATGGTTCAAAGTGAATCAGGCATCCACAAATGCTAAATCGACATCCTCTAAATGCTTCTGCTCATTTCTTGATGGGATATGCGGCCTGTATTCTGTCACATGAGTTACTGTTGCAAATTCCGGATAAGGATATTTGTTTGGATCCTTGTCTTTATCACAAGCACTGTGGCTAAAAACATGCACATTTGGTGATGCCAACATGTCCTCATGAGATTAGATTGTTGAGAACATTTCAGTGGTGAACTGATTCAAGTCAAACGAGAAGATGAATTTTAATCTTGACTTAATAGAGAACAGGGCGTCTTTGTACAATCAAACCAACTTGAGCTACCATCATTAGCAGCAGTACATCAGGCCATCACCATCACCAGCAACCAATTTACCGATCAATTCCTATCTTCTTTCTTTGGCTCTTGGACTTATGAGCTCTGAATTGTAAATGGGAAAGTGTTTACATGTGATAAGAAAGTGTTTATCGACTACAGTTTTGGTAAGCCTCCTCCCCTCCTGTGATCAAACATGGTGACAATACAACAAATTTAAATCATCTATCTCTGATGGATGCATGATATGGCTGCTGCTACATGTAATAAGCCAGAAACGAATCCAGTCACAAAACAGCTGAGCAGTTAGAATCGTGATTTTCTAGGTGT